>CM036762.1:48221589-48446589 GCA_020796225.1 Arion vulgaris
CATCTTATTGAACAGACTATGACAGCCGGTAAAATCGAAGGTAGACGGGACAGAGGAAGACAGAGAGAGATAATTTTGGATAGCCTGACTTCATGGCACGGTAGAGCGTCAATATTTGAGTTGAAAGCAAACACCAAAGACAGAGATTTGTGGAGAGCCAATATCGCCTACGCAAGCCGGCACGGCACCTGATGATAATGATCTTATTGATAGTTTGATGCCAGCTATGTATGCGGAGCATGCGAGAGCAACAACTAACTGATCACCTTCATTCTTTAATGTAGGTTGGATTAGGGAAGATTAAATAGTCTATATCTTCATTTGTTAGTTGTATTAGTGAAGATTCAACTGTCTATATCTTCATTTGTTAGTAGGATTAGTGAAGATTTAACTGTCTATATCTTCATTTATTAGTTGGATTAGTGAAGATTTAACTATCTATATCTTCATTTGTTAGTTGTATTAGTGAAGATTCAACTGTCTATATCTTCATTTATTAGTTGGATTAGTGAAGATGTAACTATCTATATCTTCATTTGTTAGTAGGATTAGTGAAGATTTAACTGTCTACATCTTCATTTATTAGTTGGATTAGTGAAGATTTAACTATCTATATCTTCATTTGTTAGTTGTATTAGTGAAGATTCAACTGTCTATATCTTCATTTATTAGTTGGATTAGTGAAGATGTAACTATCTATATCTTCATTTGTTAGTAGGATTAGTGAAGATTTAACTGTCTACATCTTCATTTATTAGTTGGATTAGTGAAGATTTAACTATCTATATCTTCATTTGTTAGTAGGATTAGTGAAGATTTAACTATCTATATCTTCATTTGTTAGTAGGATTAGTGAAGATTTAACTGTCTATATCTTCATTTGTTAGTAGGATTAGTGAAGATTTAACTATCTATATCTTCATTTGTTAGTTGGATTAGTGAAGAGGCGATTAAAGAGGTGTGGCTGAAATCGGAAACACGTGCCCTAAATGTGTAGAAGTCAACCTGCTGCCTTGCAGGACGGCTGGGACAGCCAAAGGCTAACGGAGAGCGAACCCAGTAAACGCTGGCTGAATCCGGACACATCGCCGAAGGATAAGCACCAGAGCTCCAATTGGCGCTGAAGATGTGACGAAACCCACCCATGCTAAGGCTGCATGAATCAGATTTCCACAAGAATTAATTTATGGAGAGACTGGTACATCGGTCTTTTTGGTCATCGCGACAGAAGAGAGAGAGAGAGAGAGAGAGAGAGAGAGAGAGAGAGAAAGAGAGAAAGAGAATTCGAATATTAGATCGCCTGAGTGGTTACCTGGGCCCAAATTTGGGGTGTAAGGAATAGAACCACTGTTACCTGCCACGCATGTCGTAAGAGACGACTAAGGAGGTTTGGCTGAAATCGGATGCACATGTCCTAAACGTGTAGAAATATATGCGTTTAGGTGCCTGCCAAACCAATGTGCAACGTATACACGTTCTTGGCAAAGATCAAACATATTACAAAGTGTGATTAAAATTGGTCGTAAAGAACGAACGCGAAGAAGAAGAAGAATATTAGATTATAAATTTTATTTTTGTCATTTAACGTCATTTATTAAATTTGTTACGTCTTCTGTGTGTCAAACTGAGAATGAATAAAGGCATGAATAGTTATTTGTGAAATGGAAATCATTTAGATTAAGCCAGCGCCAAGGGAGTTCCTCAAGTATGCTTTCTAATTGTGTGTTGTATTCAAATATATTCTAATTGTTCTCGTTACTCATAGGAATATATGGACAAGTGAAGTGATCAGTTGTTATTTGACAAGTGACGTGATCAATTGTTATTTGACAAGTGACGTGATCAGTTATTAGTTGACAATTGAAGTGATCAGTTATTAGTTTCCAAGTGAAGTGATCAGTTGTGACAGGTCTACGTACTATTGAGTAGGTATTTCAGCTGCCGCTGTCAGGTGGACTAGACAGGTCTACGTACTGTTGAGAGGGTATTTCAGCTGCCGGTGTCAGGTGGACTAGACATATCTACATACTGTTGAGTGGGTATTTCAGCTGCCGCTGTCAGGAGGACTAGACAGGTCTACGTGCTGTTGAGAGGATATTTCAGCTGCCGCTGTCAGGTGGACTAGACATATCTACATACTGTTGAGTGGGTATTTCATCTGTCAGGTGGACTAGACATATCTACGTACTGTTGAGAGGATATTTCAGCTGCCGCTGTCAGGTGGACTAGACATATCTACATACTGTTGAGTGGGTATTTCATCTGTCAGGTGGACTAGACATATCTACATACTGTTGAGTGGGTATTTCATCTGTCAGGTGGACTAGACATATCTACGTACTGTTGAGAGGATATTTCAGCTGTCAGGTGGACTAGACAGGTCTACGTATTGTTGAATGGGTATTTCAGCTGCCGCTGTCAGGTGGACTAGCCAGGTAAAACTGTATACTTTCATTTAACCCTTTCACCTTGTAACTTATTTTTTCCCTTCGGACATACCTATGGTGCAGTGTGTAATGCATTAACCAATATACTGGTTTTACGTCACATAAAAAAATACAGCAAGACAATATATCGGCTTGGAGTAGTGAATGGGTTAATATCGTCATAACCTGGTTATAATCTTGTGTTTGGTTATAATGTTATGTTTAGTTATAATCTTGTATTTGGTTATAATCTTGTATTTGGTTATAATCTTGTGTTTGGTTTTAATCTAGTGTAGTGTTTGATTATAATCTTGTGTTTGATTATAATCTTGTATTTGGTTATAATCTTGTGTTTGATTATAATCTTGTGTTTGGTTATAATCTTATGTTTGGTTATAATCTTGTTTTGGTTATAATCTTATGTTTGGTTATAATCTTGTTTTGGTTATAATATTGTTTTTGTTATAATCTAATGCTTGGTTATAATCTTATATTTGGTTATAATCTTGTGTTTGGTTATAATCTTATGTTTGGTTATAATCTTATGTTTGGTTATAATCTTATGTTTGGTTATAATCTTGTGTTTGGTTATAATCTTGTGTTTGGTTATAATCTTATGTTTGGTTATAATCTTATGTTTGGTTATAATCTTGTGTTTGAGTTCTGTCACATTCGTTTTGGTGGTAGCGTGGCCTGAGCTTAGCATCAGAAGAAAAATGATGTAGTTAACCGTTACAATTAAAGTATCTCAGTAGAACATAGATTTATTCGCAAACCTTCGCTCTGAACTAATTTCAGGCGCCAAGCTTATTATTACGATATTATATGTTCGGTCATTAATCAATCACGGACATAACAAATCAATCAATCAGGAGAACATGCAGTTGGTGTTTAATGTATGTGGCTATCAATTCTTCTATTGCAGCGAGACCACTCTTGTAGCGTTGTCTTCTTCTTCTTCTTTGCGTTCGTTCTTTACGACCAATTTTAATCACGCTTTGTGATATGTTTGATCTTTGCCAAGAACGTCTATACATTGCACATTGGTTTGGTAGGCCCCTAAACGCATAGACTTCTACACATTTAGGACATGTGCATCCAATTTCAGCCAAACCTCCTTAGTCGACTCTTGCGATATGCGTGGTAGGTAACAGTGGTTTTATTCTTTCCACCCCGAATTTGGGCTCCGGTAACCACTCGGGCGTTGTAGTGTTGTGTCATTTTCTTTCATAATAATTTTTGTAAAAGTGTTGATCTCAAAGCTAATATCAAGAAGGTGTAGTCTGCCCGACCACAGACGCCCTGACAATCAGATGTCTCTTCGGGCATATGTCATGTTTAATCATATCTAAAATATGACGTATGACATACAACACACGTTTCGCATCATTTAACATTTCGGTCAAGCGGTCAGCTCTATCCATGTCACGCGACTATAACGTCATTGATTGCTAGATAATTTCCAGGGCATCAAAAAAATAATTCTAAATATTTATAAAAATTGTTGATTTATTTATATAAAGATAATTTATAATTTATATTAAGAATATTCTATATTAAATTTATATATATTACGTGTTTCTGTTTCTCTCTTTCTCTCTTCTCTTTTCCTTACACATCTCTAAACTCTGGAATTCTCTCTCACATCTATTTACCATCCTCTAAGTAATTGATATCTCTCACATTTCTTCTCTATAACGTTTTCATTTCTTTCTTTCTTCCTTCTTATTATTAACTCAAACCTGTCTATCTAGCTCATCATCATCAGGTGCCGTCTCCACATCGAAGGTTGGCTGCAATGAATCTCCAGCATCCTCTGTCTTTCACCTTGGTGTTGCATACTGCCAGACTGTAACCTGTCCATTTCTTAAAGTTTTCCTCCCACTTATCTCTCAGTCTTCCTCTTGTTCTCTCTCTCCCCTCAACTTTTCCATCTAGTAAAGATTTGATCATGGTGTCATGTCTTTTTATGTGCCCAAAATACTTTAAAGGAAGGAACCCTTTCATACCTCGTGGTATATAGTCAATACAGTGTTAGGCCTGTATTTTTCATTGACCGTCGGCACACGATGGGTGATGTGTCAGCATCACGCCGGCCGCCTTTACTTTCCCAGAGCATGTCTGGTACCCAGTTGAGGCTGGGTCGACCTGAGAGCCGTCGCGGTCGGGAAAATTCCACGCACATTGCGGAGCTGAACCCAGACCACCAGCCTTGCGAAGCGAGTTGACTAACAACTACGCTACATCGGCTCTCCAAAATACTTTACTTGTCTGAATTTTATTTCTCTTAATAATTGTTTCTTCATGCCTAATTTTCCTAAAACTTGTTTATTTGTTTGTTTTTCTGTCCATGAAACTCTGCCTATTCTTCTATATATCCACATCTCAAATGCATCAATTCTCTCTAGTTATCTTCTACATTTTAGCTTCCTTCTTCATTCCTCCTCGTAGCTACAATAATATAAATTTCTGTAGGGAGTAGAAAATTAAAACTCACATTTTTATCTGAGAATTAAAGTGCAAAACTCGTATACATTTTGTCAAACAAACTAACAATCTTTGTCTGAATATTTAAAGCCACTTCTTTCTTTTCTGATGTTTGCCCGTTAATCCACTAATTTATTTTCTGATGTTTGCCCGTTAATCCAGTAATTTATTTTCTGATATTTGTCCGTTAATCCACTAATTTATTTTCTAATGTTTGCCCGTTAATCCACTAATTTCTTTTCTAATGTTTGCCCGTTAATCCACTAATTTCTTTTCTAATGTTTGCCCGTTAATCCCTCATTCTTTCTAATGTTTGCTCGTTAATCCATTATTTTTTCATATAATAAATAATAATAATTCCTCTCCTAACGATAGACATTACATAGGGTCTGCATGCAATTTCGCCATTCCGCTCTATTCTGGGCAACTCGCTCAATCTCCTTCATGGAACTGAGACCGATATTTCTTACCTCTCTCAGCAAAGTTCGTTTCTGAGTCTCCCTAGGTCGTCCTCTCTTTATTTTCATATGTTTCTCAGTTAATACACTTCTTTCTTTGCCTTTAGTCTACTTCATGTTTGAACCTAAAATATATTCATATACTTGAGTACTACCAAAAAATAAGGTCATTTTCTGTACATTTGATTGGAATTTAGATGTAGGGGAGATTGAGTTTCTAGTCCTATCGAAGAGAACGTTTAATGTAGGTTTATTCAAATTGAGAACGAAAAGAATACGTGGGCCTTCAATTCGATAAGAAAGTTTGGAAAACCGCTGCTTGAACACAATAAAAAAAAACTTGCACAAACGTCTATCATTTTCTAAATTACATCAGTTACCCTCGCCGGTGCTAATGAGTTCCTGCACTGCAGCTGATATTTTCCTATGCAAAAAAAAACGTTAGGAACACACATGGCTGTTCACCGAAGTGCAATGATGATGATCTAATCAATCAATCAATCAAACAATCAATCAATCATTCCACCAATCAATCATTAATTATACAGCTTTTCAAATTAAAAAAGAAATGTTATTTTCTTCACGTAGCTTGATTGACTGATGGAGCCATTCTAACTGCACTTGGGTGAACAACCATGTCTGACCCGATCTCTCTCACGCACATGAAGATCTCAACGACATTGCTTGAACTGCATAGCAATGATAAGGGTTCCAATGTAACACTAAAGATGGTGAAAGTTTTTGCAGGAATTCTTAGTATTTATTTCTATTGATTTTAGCCAGGGCAGAAGCATTGCAGTCTATTATTATCAATTATTTATTTATTTTTTCTCCTTTTCCCGATCCAGAAGCACTTGAGTTTTCAGCTCTTCGGCTCGGTGCCATGGACATCGTAACCCTTCGGTTCAGTGCCATGAACACCGTAAATCTGGGGAATCTGTGGTTTTCTGCCAGCCCGCGGAATTGAACCCGCACTCACAGAAGACTTGTCACCCGCAGTCTAACGCGCCACGATCACGCTGGGCAGGCGGGAATTATCGGTTATTAACTGCCAACAGTTCTCTTACGTGCTAAATTTGAACACGTGACCTATATTTGTCGTTGGTTTCCTTTAGTACTAGAACTCGATATAACCTACATTGATATCAGGGACCACTAAACAAATATTCAGATCGCACCAAGTGGGGAACAAACCGAGAACATTTGGAACGAGAAGCGAGCAGCTTACGCCACAGACACTCTTGCTCGCTCTCTGTCACACAGTCTCAGTTTATTCTCTAGGATCTCGACGTTTCCCCTAAGTTCATCCAGTACGTTTCTTGTATCTAACAATTGAAGTTATAATAATAATAAATACGTTACATAGGGCCAGCAAGTAATTTCTCCATACCGCTCTATCCTGGGCAACTCGTTCATTCTCATCCATGGAACTGAGACCGATATTTCTTACCTTTCTCAGCAAAGTTCATTTCAGAGTCTCCTTAGGTCGACCTCTGTTTCTTGAACCTTTGCATCCCTTCAATGCCTGATTTGATTTTCGTTGATAATTTCTCCTCAAGGTGTGTTCAATATATCTCCATCTTCTCTTTCTTATAACAGTTGTCACTAGTGGTTGACCAGACAAGTCTCTGATTTCATCACTTCTCCTGAATTCGTTCCATTTTATATTCATTATTTTTCGCAGACATCTATTTTCAAATGCATTCAACTTGCTTTCTATACCTTTAGTCATTTTCCAACCTCGCTGGCATATGTTAGGATTGATACAACATTTGAATTGAAAATTCGTAATTTAGTTTTAATACTATATAACTTGCAGTTCCATATTTTATTTAGACGTCTTCCCTAAGTTCATCCACTATCTTGTATCTAACAATTAAAGTTAACATTTTTCAAATGCAGAAGTTCCACCCGAGTGGTTACCGGGGCCCAAATTTGGGTGTAAAGAATAGAACCACTGTTAAATGCCACGCTTGTCGTAAGAGGCGACTAAGGAGATTTGACTGAAATCGGATGCATGTGTCCTAAACGTGAGAAGTCTATGCGTTTAGGGGCCTACAAACCAATGTGCAACGTATATACGTTCTTGGCAAAGATCAAACATATCACAAAGAGTGATTAAAATTGATCGTAAAGAACGAACGCAAAGAAGAAGAAATGCAGAAGTTCAAGCCACAAAAACCGCAAGCGGACAGATCCATAAAATACCTGTTCATTTTGTTCCACATGATCATCATTCTTGTTCATTTAAAGATTGCATTACTGCCAGTAGGTCGAAAAATCATCTCAGCGTTTTGTCTAAACTTACCTAGTATAACCGACGACATTAACCGATTATTTAAATTGGAAATTGTTGAATGCTCTTGACTTTTATGAAGTACGTACAAGCACGACACAACGAAGGGTTTAATATCACCAACCATTACAGTCTATTTTGTTAAATAATTCAGTGCCACAATGACATATCATGTTGACATACATTCTCATGTGACAGATGAGGTGTAATTCTGCTAACTAGTCGGGAATTTAGATTTTAGCTAGTGTTCTAATGAAATCTAGAATCACAGCTAAAATTGTTAATTTCAATGTTAATACAGTTCTGCAGTATGGATCAGAAACATGGAGAGCCTCTTCTTTCTTCTTCGAGCGCATCATATCTCTCTCTCTTTAGCCTGTTACGCCCTTGGCGTTTAGGGCAGCAACAAACGTACACTATTCTTCCCTGTTCATGGCCTTCTATTGTATTGTGTTCCAGCTATGATTCATTTCCTTCAGTTCTTGCTCTATCGTTCTCCTCCAGGTCGTCTTGGGTCTTCCACGATTTCGCCTACCCTCTGGAGTCCATCTCAGTGCAGTTTTCGTGTCGGAGCCAGTCTCCATGCGCATCACATGTCCAATCCATCTCCAGAGTCGTCTTCGGATGATAGTGCCCATATTCTCTTGTTGGCATCGTGCAAGCAATTCTTGGTTCGAGATAGTAGTCGGCCAGTACACGCGTAAGATTTTTCGCAGACAAGTTGTATGAAAGGTGAAGAGTCTGGACATATCCTGTTCTGTCATTCTCCAGCATTCAACGCATCATATCGATCACTTGTTAAACCACTCTTTTTGATTTGTATTGATTTGAGTCTAAGAGCGATTTATGTTGTGCCAGCTATGCGCCTACAAGTAGACCAACACATCCGATGTCTTCGACGCTTTTTTAACAACTAGGGTAGCTTCCCAGGCCCTAACTTAGTTGCCTCTTACGACATGGCTTGTAGGTTGCAGTGTTACTATTCTTTGCTCTTTGTGCGGGCCCGGCAGCTCACTGGCGACATGGAGAGCAACTAATACAGTAACGAACAAACTGCAAACATTTACTAACTATTGTTTAAACAGAATAGAGGGACTGAGATTGTATGATAGGGCCACAAATGGTGAGCTTTGTAGAGAACAGAGACAGAACCAAGTAGCCATGAGGTGAAGACAATTTTGAACACCTTCATTGAGTGTGTGTCCGCAAAGAAGATTTTCATTTAAACCAATCCATGTCAACTACTAGATTGCAGGAGCTGGGTTTGAAGATTGGAGTAGCAAGAAAAGAACAACACAACAGGTATATGAGTAGGTTTATCAATCAAAATCGAACCGGTATGGTCAGTTGTTGGACGCTGTTGGAGATATTGCGAAGGAGATCGGAGCATCTATAGACATGTCCGGAGTGCAATGAAGATATTCCAAACTGAAACTGATACTGAGGTGAAGAATAATAGCTGGCGTAGGATAGAACACATCTTGATAAAATCGTTGGGGAATATAACAAGAAGGGCGCTTTCCTGGAACCCACTGGAAAAGTGAAAGACAGGGAAGTCTAGAAATGGAGAATAGATTTGGAAGCAGAGATTAACTGATTCGGTCCCATGGAACACTATAGTGCACATATTTCTTATCTGCGTGTCCCAAGCGTCTTTTAAAAGACGGCTACTATTGCGTTGAGTTTTTATTAATTTTCACTCCGATTGTAGTTTTATATCAACCGGAAACTAAGTAGAAAGGAAGTACTAACGATAACCAAATCACAACATCGTGGTTTTGACTAGAATCAGAAGTGAAACCAAGTTTAATTTTCGTTTTCAAGTTACCCTGTGATTAAAAAATAATGTCTAACAATTCAGAGTCTAGAAATGGTTTGTTATCAGCTCGTTCTGCACGTTTTACAGCTGCAGAAGCGCGAGATTTGTTGCATGAAGATGTAGATACTGATAGTGAAGATAGTGAAGCTTCTGATTCTGATGACACAGAAGTTTGTGATTTAAATACGTCGATTATTAATAATTTAAATAATACTAGTAGTGTTTCCCAACCAGCTGCGAGAGGGCGTTGCCCCAGTCAGGTTCCAGATGGTCGTGTTGCAAATTTGCGAACAGTTAGTAAACCATATATTCCGTCAATATTTTCTTAATTTTTGTGTATTCATCAATGGATTACTTACATAAAGAGACAGTTACACTGACTTATTCACCATATTGTTCCTCAAGGCCCTTGGTAAGTTGGATTTTGTTCTCACAATTTCAATTAATTTTTTATTACATGCTAATATTTGTCATGCACAGTCAACACAACATTATATTTTCGCATACAATAAATATTTTATGAAAGTACAATCATTTATCTTTAATTTGATATATAATAAGTTCAACTTTAAATCATATTTAGAAACAATATTTTAATTTAACTAAAGTATGTGTGCAATATTTTTGAAGCTAAAAAATAATTCCGTCCAGAGGTGAAAAAAACCTGGTACTGAATCAGTTAAGGATGTACAGAAGAGCTGGAAGAAGGTGAAGAGATAGCTAAAGATAGGACATCTTCGCATTATTTGGTTTAGGACCTATGTTCCAATCTGGGTTAAAAAGACATACGAAAGAGAGAGAGAGAGAGAGAGGAGTGTGTATGATAGAGAGAGAGAGAGAGGAGTGTGTATGATAGAGAGAGAGAGAGAGAGAGAGAGGAGTGTTTAGAGAAGAAAGATAGAAAGTTAGCTCTCCGTCTGTTTCACGTTTACAAAAACTGTCACAGTTGTGTTTAAAATATGTACATAGCGAGATCCATTATTTAGAAAATATCTACGTCTACAAGGGTGCCATTTAGCAGTTGTATGTAACAACATCATGTGCTGGGTGATATCGATTCATTTTTTCTAATACTTCTAACAGAGATAACTAGCTATATGTAAACCAACTTTACTATACTGATCAGAATGCTAGAGCATGACAGAATAAGATATATCCAAACTCTCCACGTTCCATACAGCTTGTCTGCAAAAGATCTTAAGCTTGTTCTGACCAAATACTACTTCTAACCAGAACTGTTGACAATATCAGCTAGATAATACGAACACCGAGAGCCGCTGTATCGTAGTTGTTAGTGAACTCGCTTCTCAAGGCTGGTGGTCTGGGTTCAGCTCCCGCAATGCGCGTGGAATTTTCCCGACCACGACGGCTCTCAGGTCGACCCAGCCTCAACTGGGTACCAGACATGCTCTGGGAAAGTAAAGGTGGCCGGCGTGATGCTGACCACATCACCCATCGTGTGCCGACGGTCAATGAAAAATACAGGCCTAACACTGTATTGACCTATATACCACGAGGTATGAAAGGGCTCCTTTACCCTTTACTTTTAATACGAACACCATCATTCAAAATAAACAATGGATATGGATCGGGCATCTGATAAGCATGTAGACTAACTTTATCACCAATGAGATGAACACCAGAGAGTTAACGAAAACGTGAAAGACTCAAAGAGCTGGAGGAGAACAGTAGAACAATAACTGAAAGAGATGAATAACATGTGACACACAATATAGAGATTGACCAAGAATAAATAAGAATAGAGCATATTTGTTGCTGTGATGAGCACAAAAGACCTCACATGCTATACATATATATTCTTCCTTCACTACTATGCGGTGCAGACAAATGAACAATGAAAAAGTAACATGAAGTTTCAATTGAAGTTTTTGAGAGATGTGTTCACATAAATGTTTTGGTATTTTAGTAGAAATGATAACAAACAAATGAATAGTTCTACAATCGATTACTAGGACAGAAAGAAAAAAATATTTAGAAAGATGTTTTTTTTAAAGAATGCAAATATTTATTTGTAAATAAGTTCTATGTGTCCAATATATTTATTTTAGATAGTTAGAACACCCGAGTGGTTTCCGGGGTCCAAATGTGGGGTGTAAAGAATAGAACCACTGTTACCTGCCACGCATGTCGTAAGAGGCGACTAAGGAGGTTAGGCTGAAATCGGATGCAGATGTCCTAAATGTGTAGAAGTCTATGCGTTTAGGGGCCTACCAAACCAATGTGCAACGTATACACGTTCTTGGCAAAGATCAAACATATAACAAAGAGTGATTACAATTGGTCATAAACAACGAACGCAAAGAAGAAGATGATAGTTAGAACAACATAAAATTGGGAAGAAAACCAAATTATACAGAAATGCTGAGAAGAATGAGACAAGTGAAAAATTACGTTACATGTGGGAAGAAACATGAAAATGTAGACATGTATCAACTTATAACAATGTATCATGTTTATTATACAATGTCATAAGCAAAAAAAGTAAGGGAACCCTTTCATACCTTGGAGTATATAGGACAATACAGTGTTACGGTGTTATATTTTTCATTGACCACGCGATGGGTGATGTGGTCAGCATCACGCCGGCCGCCTTTACTTCCCAGAGCATGTCTGGTACCCAGTTGAGGCTTTGTCGACCTGAGAGTCGTCGTGGCCCGGGAAAATTCCGGAGCACCAGCATGAGAAGCGAGTTCACTAACAACTATGCTACCACGTCTCTCCATACCATGGACATATTATATCTAAAATAATTTATCATTAATATGGGGATGGTATATGATTTAAATAGTAAAGTTTGTTCGTTGTTTATGGATCCACAAATCAATAGTTTAATCTGATAGAAAGATGTATTCTCAGGTCTTGCTCAGACGTTGCAATTAATACTGGAACAGCATCATCTGTAGGACACAGGAAGATTTGAAACGATAACACAAATTTCTTGACAAACTGATATCAAATATTTTTTTTTAAAAACGAAGCCAAACAGCAGAGAAATCATTTTCTGCTCATTACAAAGAACAATTTCGATTCTGTAATACAAATAAAACAGTCGCAAATGTGAACATTATATTGTGAATGCTTTAAGTACAAAATCCGTTGTGATGGTATTCAATAATTGTGTATTGTTCCCTCGAGGAAAACAAACTGTAATCGCTTGTCAATGAATGTGCCTTAAGTGTTCTACATTAGACAAGTTGCAGCAAAATCAACAATCGTCCCTGTAGAAAATATGAGAAACTACAAGCACAAGGAAGATTGTTCACAACAAAGACACAAATGAATTATAAATACACTTAGAAACAATAACTAGAATTATCGCCAAGTAAATATCAACAAATTTCAAGTAAGAGGAGCAGTTAAAACATTAATTTATTTTGAACAAATGTAAAAAATTAAATGTTGAAGTGTAAGCGCAAAGTTTTTCTTACTAATCTTTATATAAGCAGTTCGTAAGTAAGTTTCTTTGTTTATTTTTAAAAATAAGAATTTCAATTATGCGAAGTAGGTAAAAGAATGGTTTTAGAGCAAGTACATGTGATAGAGATTTCTTCACGTCTGGTATATCATTCCTTGATAAAGGTATTTTAGTAGAAATGTGTTGTGTTATTGAAACATGGAGAACTACTAAAATAATAACGCATAAATTGTAAACTTCATCAGCTGGTGTCTGCGTAGATTAGAGGGACTGAGATAGGGTCACAAATGGGGAACTTATGGAGAGAACAAGACAGATTCAAGTGAATCAAGAGGTTGAAAAAAAGACGCTGGTGCTGGACATGACACACTTTGCGAAAACCTGAGGGGAATATAACAAGAATGACCCTTTCATGGAACCCGCAGGGACAGCGAAAGAAGGGGAGGCAGAGAAATACGTGGAGATGAAATTTGGAGGCAGAAATCAACATTATAAAGAAAAGCGGGAGGGAGGTGCTGGAGATTGCTAGAAATATGAAGACTTGGCATGAGTTGGTTAGGGCCCATTCCAATCCGGGGTAAAAGGACAGAGAGAGAGAGAGACAGAGAGAGAGGGAGAGAGAGAGTGTAGTGTTATTGTTTTTGTACTTTGTAAAACTACAGTAATTTTTTTCTACGTGTTTCAATATTATTCCATTTTTTGCTATCATATCAAAGCTGCTTTTCATTTTGCTTCTGATGTATTCTCATCATGTCGCTGTATTCACTTATTATAGTCAGCTTGCTTGTTTATTTCCTCCAATAATTATGTCTTTTTTTTGGGTATCTAGGGGTCGCAGAATAATTACAAATATCTTCATTGCAGGATCTACGCTCTGTAACATTTAATTATTACGTAGCGGTATTCGCTGTAGCAATTTGTTTGATGTGATTGATTGATTGATTAGATGTCACCTCTACATCCCAGGTCCAGCTGAGATGGATCTCAAAGCTTCCTGTCTATTGCCATTGTGATGCATTCTGTCTAAACGTTCTGTGTCCACCTCGTAATGTTGTTCTATCTAATTATATTAGAGACTTTCATTTTAATATTTGTTGCCGGTACAATTCTATAAGTTCTCACTCTCAGCTAGAGTTTAACTATACACTTGGTTTTCGGTACAGTTATATAAGTTCTCACTCTCAGCTAGAGTTTAACTATACACTTGGTTTTCGGTACAGTTCTATAAGTTCTCACTCTCAGCTAGAGTTTAACTATACACAGGTTTTCGGTACAGTTCTATAAGTTCTCACTCCCAGCTAGAGTTTATATACTTTTTCTGTACACTTATTAAGTTTTCACATCTAGAGTTTAACTATAAACTTTATTTTCGAAACAGTTCGATAATTTGTCAGTCTCAGCTAGAGTTTGTACACTTTATTTTCAGTAGAGTTGTATAAGTTCTTACTCTCAGCTAGAGTTTGTACACTTTATTTTCAGCACAGTTCTATAAGTTCTTACTCTCAGCTAGAGTTTGTACACTTTATTTTCAGTAGAGTTGTATAAGTTCTTACTCTCAGCTAGAGTTTGTACACTTTATTTTCAGCACAGTTCTATAAGTTCTTACTCTCAGCTAGAGTTTGTACACTTTATTTTCAGTAGAGTTGTATAAGTTCTTACTCTCAGCTAGAGTTTGTTCACTTTATTTTCAGTAGAGTTGTATAAGTTCTTACTCTCAGCTAGAGTTTGTTCACTTTATTTTCAGTAGAGTTGTATAAGTTCTTACTCTCAGCTAGAGTTTGTACACTTTATTTTCAGTAGAGTTGTATAAGTTCTTACTCTCAGCTAGAGTTTGTACACTTTGTTTTCAGCACAGTTCTATAAGTTCTTACTCTCAGCTAGAGTTTGTTCACTTTATTTTCAGCACAGTTCTATAAGTTCTTACTCTCAGCTAGAGTTTGTACACTTTATTTTATGTTAAGTTATATTGTGAAATTAAAATTCGGATATTTAACTCTAATGTTAAAGCAGTTCTACTGTATGGGTCAGAAACATGGAGAACAACTAAAACAATAAGCGCATAAATTGCAAACATTCATCAACTGGTGTCTGCGCAGAATAGAGGGAATAAGATGGTATGATAGGGTCACAAATGAGGAACTTATGGAGAGAACAAGACAGATTCCAGTGAACGAACAGGTTAAAAAAGACGCTGGATAGGACACACTTTGCGAAAACCGGAGGGAATATAACAAGAAGGGTCCTTGCCTGGAACCCGCAGGGACAACGAAAGAAGGGGAGGCCGAGAAATACACGGAGACAGATTTGGAGGCGAGATCAGCAACATAAAGAAGAGCTGGAGGAAGCTGCAGGAGATAGCTAGAGATAGGAAGAGTTGGCATGAGTTGGTTGAGTGTCTATGCCCCAATCTGGGGTAAAAATGCAGAGAGAGAGAGAGAGAGAGAGATATTGTGAAATTGACATGAAACAAGATTAATTTCTACGGAATTGTTATAAGAGATTAGTCTATTTTTTGTATATTATAAATTTAATACAGTGCATTCTTTTTCGATTTCGTTTTCGCCCGAAACCAAAATGTCATCTTTCGTGGGAGTTAAGTTTTTCCCCAAAAAGAAAACACCTTTTTCGATCGGTCTCTAAATTGTATCACTGTTGTTTTCTTGTCGATTCCCTCACATTATTTCCTCTAACTTGCATTTTACAGAGTGCCATCTCTCTTTATGTGTTCAGATATTTGATTTCCTAACCTTTTCAGTACTTCATTATTGGTTTTTTTTCTGTGTTCATGAGATATTTAAAAAAAATATTTAACAAATCCAGATTTAAGCAAACCTTTAGGTACAAAATATTTTCGAGACGATGATGTAAGGAATGTTTATTGCGATGGTACTTTTATTTCTATATCTCAATGTGGTAAACATAACAAAAATGACAACTGATAAAACAAGCACGGTAAAATGATATTTTTATCAAAGGAGAGAAAATAGAAAATGTGAACGGTTTTCAATATTGCAGTTCCTTACTAATAAGTGATGTAACTTGGATGAAGAATATTAAACAAGAAACAAACATAGCATTAGAACAACTTAAACAACTAAAAACAGTAGGGAATAGAACAGATAGGAAAACAAAGATCAGAGTACTATGAGCATAGGTATTCAGTGACAATGTTTCGTGTGAAGGAAGGACATTTAGCAAGACATTAGAAATCATATATGTACTTTTGAATATAAGTGTTACAGAAGAGTCCTCCGTATAAGTGGATAGAGATGAGAACTTCTTCTTCTTCTTCTTCAGCGATCTCTGGTCATGCGTTTAATTTATTGTGGATCACAAACTGGGCAATCAGCTTCAGTTCTGTCAGGTTTCCCCAAAGCTTAGATTTCAGGTCGACTGGCTGTGGCCACTAGCCCTAATCCGATAGGACTAGGAACTCGATTTCACATACACTGAGATCAGGGATCTCTAGAACAATATTCAGATGACTCCACGAGGTAGCGAACCTGGTACCTTTGACACGAGACACAAGCACATAGCCTCTCCGCCACATAGACCCTACTAGAAACTACATGACTATAATATAAACAACTAGAAAATATATGATTGTAATAAGTATTACTAGGATCTGTATAGCAAGATTGTTCAGTACTACAGTCAGAATGGCAAGAATACTTAGGGGGTGTCCAGTTAGAGGGGACCTTACAGTGCTCCACCTGAATAAACGTTATGAATGATTTTCCTATCTCAGTTTCAAGGGCGCAAAATAAAATGCAGATAACGTACGCTCTCAGATTCACCAGACTTGACAACAGCGTGGTGTAAACTGTGCCGTGGAGTGGAACCCATGCCAGCGACACTGGCTCTGGTTTCTCTGTGTCCCCAGACGCATTAAATTTGTTTCATAATTAGTGTCTTATTCTGCTAGCCGTTGTTTATCACATATAAAACATATCCCTTTAGATAATATACATCAAATTTTACACGGAACCTGGATATTCTTGTATATCATAAATTTCATTTTGGATATCATTACAGGTATGTTTGTGTTATTTATGATATCATTACAGGTATGTTTATGTTATTTATGATATCATTACAGGTATGTTTGTGTTATTTATGATATCATTACAGGTATGTTTGTGTTATTTATGATATCATTACAGGTATGTTTGTGTTATTTATGATATCATTACAGGTATGTTTGTGTTATTTATGATATCATTACAGGTATGTTTGTGTTATTTCTTAATAAATCGTTGTTATTTCATGAATCATTCTCACCTGTTCGCAACATAATCTTCTTCTTCTTCTTCTTTGCGTTCGTTCTTTACGACCAATTTTAATCACTCCTTGTAATATGTTTGATCTTTGCCAAGAACATTTATACGTTACACATTGGTTTGGTAGGCCCCTAAACGCATAGACTTCTACATGTTTAGGACATGTGCATCCGATTTCATCAAAACCTCCTTTGTCGCCTCTTACAACATGCGTGACATGTAACAGTAGTTATATTCTTTACACCCCAAATTTGGGCCCCGTTAACTACTCGGGCGGTTCGCAACATAATGAAAACTATCATATTTTGAGCAGTTATAGTGTCATGATTAAACTCATTCATCCCTATGTGCCAATATACCGGCTCGCTGTACATTCTCCACGATGATATGAAGCCAATATCCTGTATAATTCTTCAGTATATATTTCAAGACAACTGAGTACTGAGGTAAATAAAGAAAAATATTACAGAGTGAAAGGGTTAAACGACTTTTACCAGAAGGTACACGCCACACCACTCCGGGCAGACCAATGGGTGCTCAGTCTCTTCTAACAGATATTTCTTATAACGATTTAGGCCAAGAGACAGAGGAGTGTGTTTAACCACTAAGCCACGGGAAACATTATGCATATCCTTCGACATCTGTTGTCTTAGACTGAGCACCTATGGGTGTGCATGGATTTCTCTAAGGTTGTCTTTTTTCTTCTTCTTCTTCGAACGCTCCATATCGTCCACTTGTTAACTTCTCTCTGGGATTTATGCAATCTGAGCCTAAGAGCGATTGTCAGTTATGCGCCTACAAGTAGGCCAGCGCATCCGATTTCTGCGATGTTTTTATTTACTAGGGTAGCTTCCCTAGTTCATACATCAGTCACCTCTTACGACACGCCTTGTAGGTCGCAGTGGTAATATTCTGTGCTTCCCTTGCGGGCCCCAGTACCACACGGGTGTGACGTTAGTTCAGTAAACAATAACTAATCTGATTGGTTATTGGTTACTAAACTGACGTCAATAACTAATCTGAGAAAACTGATTGCTGCTGCAATAGTAACAGTTTCTTGATTATATATTTATTTATTATGATTGCTACTATTACTTTTATTGATTTGTCTCATACTTTTAGGTACATATGTTATCAAGTTAGATATTGATTGTTAGGTTGATAGGGCCAACATCATTGCACTTCGGTGAGTAACCATGTGTGCTCCGATCTCTTTGTTATACAGGAATATCTCAGCGACAGTGCACAAGCTCTGTACCACCAATGACGGTCCCCGATGTAATTTTGATAATGGAAAGATATTTTTGTAGCAATTTTATTTGTAATATTTTTTAATGAATTTTGCCCAGGCAGTGGCTTTCCAGCCTGCTCTTCTCGATTTTGAACTGCCAAGGGTTCTTTTACATGCTCAAATTGAACACGGGACCTACGTTTTATCGTCCGTCTCCGATAGGACTAGGAACTCTATCTCACCTACACTAAGATCAGGGATCTCGATATCGATTAGATAGTTAATCAATGGTCGATGATTAGAGATAATAATCAAAGTTTGTAGTTCAGTAAGTATTTGAGACAAAAGCAAATCATTTTCACAACAAACACACTTAAATATTAAACTTCTTAACAATTTCTTTTTTGTGGGTCTCAATGGTGAAATGTTTAAGATATTTAGCTGTCGTTCTGAAGGTTTTAGAGTCGAATCTCGAATGAGACACATGTGCAGTGATTTCAAAAAATTCCTTGTATTATTGTTGAAGCTACGGAGTTTGTGCTTTAAGCAACGCTCTCCTCCAATTTCTGCTAACAGAGACGGAGAAATATCAGAAACCCGGTGAAAACGATGTAAATACTTCGCCGTTAGACCCCGTTTTCCTAGATTTATATTTTTCAATTTGTGACTCTAAAATTAGTTATGAATTTATATCTCCATATCTCCTTGTTTGTTGTGTATGTTATGTTATTTTGTTCTTATTATGGCGTTATTGATTAATTTCTCATTGATTATGTTTCAGCTCTGGATGTTATAATAATGGTTTAATGTTGCGAATTCTGTTTATCCCGCTATTCCAGATTGTTATCACTGAGCAAGGCGCCTGCTCACTACACTCTATATTATTATTGTATTCATTCGTTCATGCTATATAGTATATTAATTATACATTTATTTAATGGCTAGATGTGCCTATCTTGTCTCTATTTTATCATTTGTAAGTAATATAAAATGACAACTTCTTTGTAAGCCTCCCTATTATACATCAGTGAATTCATGTACCAATCTCTAGCTGTTCATTTTGTATCCCCACTTTCATAATTTCACATATACATTCTTTCATAATTTCACATATACATTCTTTCATAATTTCACATATACATTCTTTCATAATTTCACATATACATTCTTTCATAATTTCACATATACATTCTTTCATAATTTCACATATACATTCTTTCATAATTTCACAAATACATTCTTTCATAATTTCACATATACATTCTTTCATAATTTCACATATACATTCTTTCATAATTTCACATATACATTCTTTCATAATTTCACATATACATTCTTTCATAATTTCACATATACATTCTTTCATAATTTCACATATACATTCTTTCATAATTTCACATATATTCATTCTTTTTCCATAATTTCACATATACATTCTTTCATAATTTCACATATACATTCTTTCATAATTTCACATATACATTCTTTCATAATTTCACATATACATTCTTTCATAATTTCACATATACATTCTTTCATAATTTCACATATACATTCTTTCATAATTTCACATATACATTCTTTCATAATTTCACATATACATTCTTTCATAATTTCACATATACATTCTTTCATAATTTCACATATACATTCTTTCATAATTTCACATATACATTCTTTCATAATTTCACATATACATTCTTTCATAATTTCACATATACATTCTTTCATAATTTCACATATACATTCTTTCATAATTTTACATATACATTCTTTCATAATTTCACATATACATTCTTTCATAATTTCACATATACATTCTTTCATAATTTCACATATACATTCTTTCATAATTTCACATATACATTCTTTCATAATTTCACATATACATTCTTTCATAATTTCACATATACATTCTTTCATAATTTTACATATACATTCTTTCATAATTTCACATATACATTCTTTCATAATTTCACATATACATTCTTTCATAATTTCACATATACATTCTTTCATAATTTCACATATACATTCTTTCATAATTTCACATATACATTCTTTCATATCTCCTATAAAATAACAACCATTAATTTACTTGTTCATGTCTTCAGTTATCAATATATTCATTCACCTGTCCTTGTTTTCAATTACTCATTCCATCATTATTTCATTATTACTTGCTTATTTATTTTCTGAGTTTTTCTTCCGTTCATGCTTTTTGTTAACTCGACGCTCTAGTGTAACTTCCACTTCCTTTCCTTCCTTCCTTCCTTCTCTTCCTTCCTTCCTTCCTTCCTTCCTTCCTTCCTTCCTTCCTTCTCCTTCCTTCCTTCCTTCCTTCCTTCCTTCCTTCCTTCCTTCCTTCCTTCCTTCCTTCCTTTCCTTCCTTCCTTCTTCCTTCCTTCCTTCCTTCCTTCCTTCCTTCCTTCCTTCCTTCCTTCCTTCCTTCCTTCCTTCCTTCCTTCCTTCCTTCCTTCCTTCCCTTCCTTCCTTCCTGCCTTCCTTCTTTCCTTCCTTCCTTCCTTCCTTCCTTCCTTCCTCCCTCCTCCTCCCTCCCTCCCTCCCTCCTTCCTTCCTTCCTTCCTTCCTTCCTTCCTTTCTCTCTCCCTCCTTCCTTCCCTCCCTTCCTCCCTCCTTCCTTCCTTCCTTTCTTCCTTCCTTCCTTCCTTCCTTCCTCCCTCTCTTCCTCCCTCCCTTGCTTCCTGCCTCCCTCCCTTCCCTCCTTCCTTCCCTCCCTCCCTTGCTTCCTGCCTCCCTTCCTTCTTCCCTTCCTCCCTCCCTTCATTCCTCCTTCCTTCATTCCTTCCTCCCTTTCTCATTCCTGCCTTCCTCCCCTCCTTCCTTCCTTCCATTCACTTGAAATATTGTCTCTATATTCAATGTAACAAATTACCACTTATGAAACTCTCATTTTGATATTCACTTTGTCATTTGACAAAATATGAGCATACGTTCTTGTATGTTATTTTTGCAGCAACGCATCGATATTTGCATCTCTTAGAGCAACACGTTCGATTTGCCCATACACTTTTTGTTTTGGCCCGATCTCCTGGATTTTTTGTAATTGTAAATTTAATTCAAATTAAATTCCAATTTTTCCTCGTTGCAATATTTTCTCCGACAGCGACATGCAGCCTATTCGTGCTTCGATTTTAAACTGACAAGAAATCTTTCATGTGCAAAAACTTGTACACAGAACTTTCGTGTGTTTTCACCCAACTATTATAGGACTAGAATCTTATCATCACCTACCCTGAGGGTTAGAGGCTGCTATAAATCTGCTTAATAATTTCAACCTGGAAATGAACTCAGAAATAATGCAATGTGACAGGTCAGTGTTTAACCTTTGAACTAAGACGACACCCACCATACCATTCATGTTTTCAATTATCCATTGATTCGTTTCTCTTTCCATGTTTTCAACTACCAATCCATTCATACTATCATCCATGATTTCAAACATCATTCCAATCCTCAATTCATCCAAGATTTCAATACAACATCACATCCAAATTTTCACTACAACATTCCTTCAATTCTCACTTCATCCAACTTTTCAACATTTCTTCTTTTTCAAACGCTCCCTGTCGACCACTTGTTAACCACTCTGTGTGATCTGTATGTAATATGAGCCTAAGAGAGATTTACGTTTTGTCAGTTATGCGTCTACAAAAAGGGCAAGTGCATCCGATTTCTGATCCGATTGCATTTTATTTACTAAGGTAGCTTACCTAGGTCCCTACCTCAGTCGCCTCTTACGATATGCCCTGTAGGTCGTAGTGGTAATATTCTTTGCTTCCCTTGCAGGTTCCGTCACCACACGGGCGAGTTTTCAATACAACATTACTTCAAACCTTTCTTTATGTTTTCATCACTCATGTTATCAGATATCCAGAAACTTATCCATGGATCCATGTTTTCATTTACACATCCATCTGTGTGTTGCCAGGGCCCCGAGAGGAGAAAAGAATAGTAACACTGTGACCTTCAAGGCATGTCATAAGAGGTGACCGAGGTAGGGTCTAGGAAGCTACCCTAGTAAATAAAATGAGTCATAGAAATTGGATGTGCTGGCATACTTGTAGGCGCATAACTGACACAACGTACAATCGGTATTAGGCACAGATCGCATACAAATCACGAAGATGGGTTAACAAGTGATTAATATAGAGTGCTCGAAGAAGAAGTAGATTTACACAGCAATTAATATATCCATTCATGTTCTATTTATCCAGTCCATCCTGCCCGCTAACATTAAATTGTCCCCACCTTAATTTCTACATCCATCTCTCTCTCCCTCTATCCAAGCATACACACATCTCTCTCCCTCTATCTAAGCATGCATATATCTCTCGCTCCCTCTATCCAAGCATACACACATCCCTCCCTCCCTCTATCCAAGCATACACACATCTCTCTCTCTATCCAAGCATACACACATCTTCTCTCTATCCAAGCATACACACATCTCTCTCCCTCTATCCAAGCATACACACATCTCTCTCCCTCTATCCAAGCATACACACATCTCTCTCTCCCTCTATCCAAGCATACACACATCCCCCCCTCCCTCTATCCAAGCATACACACATCTCTCTCTCTATCCAAGCATACACACATCTCTCTCTCTATCCAAGCATACACACATCTCTCCCTCTATCCAAGCATACACACATCTCTCCCTCCCTCTATCCAAGCATACACACATCTCTCTCTCCCTCTATCCAAGCATACACACATCTCTCTCCCTCTATCCAAGCATACACACATCTCTCTCCCTCTATCCAAGCATACACACATCTCTCCCTCCTCTATCCAAGCATACACACATCTCTCCTCTATCCAAGCATGCGCACATCTCTCCTCTCCTGTATCCAAGCATACACACATCTCTCCCTCTATCCAAGCATGCGCACATCTCTCCCTTCCTCTATCCAAACATACATATTCATATTTTTATCTAAAAACATTCTTTTCTCTATCTGTCCATCCATCCACTTTTACCTTCAGAGAGACGTATTTCAATATCAATTAAGGCCATTAACGGTAAGTTTTTTTAAAAACATAAATAAAATCAACAATAGCTTTATCCATCGATGTCTCCATTTATCTAACAATCTATAGATATAATAAGATCTCTTCAACATATATTCTGTTCACTTCATTATGTCGCTACAGTTCCTAGCTTGCTTTTCTTCTACTTTGCCAATGATTTCTACCAATTTATCAACTCATTTCTTCCGACAGATTATTTCTGCCAGTTTCTAGTACTCTATCATTTCATATCTTCTAGTAACACAACAGGAAGCACCGAACGACATAATTCTCAATAATGTTTCTCACACCAAAGGTAGTCATTCCGTTCAATCGTTTTGTGTGTCAAATCTTTCATCAAAATTTTCGTCAACTTGAAGATAAATCTTCCTTTCAGTTCATCCATAAATCGTTTTCACAGTTTCTCTACCAATCTGCACTATAGTTCCACCACTAATTTTTACTTTAGTTCCTCCATTAATTTTTCCTTCAGTTCCTCCATCAGTTTTCCCTTTAGTTCCTTCATCGGTTTACCATTTAGTTCCACCATCAATTTTTTCTTTAGTTCCTTCATCGGTTTACCATTTAGTTCCACCATCAATTTTTTATTTAGTTCCTTCATCGGTTTACCATTTAGTTCCACCATCAATTTTTTCTTTAGTTCCTTCATCGGTTTACCATTTAGTTCCACCATCAATTTTTTATTTAGTTCCTTCATCGGTTTACCATTTAGTTCCACCATCAATTTTTTCTTTAGTTCCTTCATCGGTTTACCATTTAGTTCCACCATTAATTTTTCCTTTAGTTCCACCATCAATTTTTCCTTTAGTTAGTCAATCAGTTTTCCTTTAGTTAGTCAATCAGTTTTCCTTTAGTTCCGCCATCACATTTCCCTTTAGTTCCATCATCAATTGTCCCCTTAGTTCCACCATCAATGTTCCCTTTAGTTTCACCATCGGTTTTCCTTTTAGTTTCAGCATCAATGTTCTCTTTAGTTTCACCATCAGTTTTCCTTTTAGTTCCTCCATACGTGTTCCCTTTAGTTCCTCCATCAGTTTTCCCTTTAGTTCCTCCATCAATGTTCCCTTTAGTTCCTCCATCAGTTTTCACTTTAGTTCCTCCATAAGTTTTTCCCTAGTTCTACCGTCAATTTTCCTTTTAGTTCCACAATAAATTTTTACTTTAGTTCCACCCTCAATTTTCCATTTAGTTCCACCCTCAATTTTCCATTTAGTTCCGCCATCAAATTTCCTTTTAGTTCCACCAACAATTTTTCTGTTAGTTCCACCATTAATTTTCTCTTTAGTTCCTCCATCAGGTTTCTCTTTAGTTCCGTCATCAAATTTGTCTTCAGTTTCTCAATCAAATTTCCTTCACTGCCTCCATCAATTTTCCTTTTAGTTCCTTCTTTATTCGTTCCTTCAGCCTGCTCTACAGCTTGTCAATCAACGTTCCCTTCAGTTCGTCCATCAATTTATCCTTCAGGTGCTCCTTCAATCTGTCTTTCAGATCTTCCATCAATCTGCTCTTCACCTTGGCAATCAAGTTACTTTCGTTTCATCTATCAATCTGCTCTTCAGCTCCGTCAATCAATCTGCCCTTTAGTTTTTCCATCAATCTGCATTTCATTTTCTCCAACAATCTGCTCTTCCTTTCCTCTATCAATCTTTCCCACAACTCGTCCATCAATCTACACTTCAGTTCCATCAATCAATATGTCTTCCAGTTCCTCCATCAATCTGCACTTTAGCTTCTCCATCAACGTTTATCTTTAGTTTCTCCATCAATCTGCCCTTCATTCCCTCCATCAATCTGTCCCACAACACATGCATCAATCTGCCCTTCATTCCCTCCATCAATCTGTCCCACAACTCGTCCATCAATCTGCCCTTCAGTTCCGTCCATCAATCTACCCTTCAGTTCCATCAATCAATCTGTCCTTTAGTTCCTCCATCAATCTGTCCCACAACTCGTCCATCAATCTGCCCTTCAGTTCCGTCCATCAATCTACCCTTCAGTTCCATCAATCAACCTGTCCTTTAGTTCCTCCAACAATCTGTCCCACAACTCGTCCATCAATCTGATTTGAAAGAATTGCTAAAGCTGAATCGAATGAACCAAATAGAAAGTGGCTATGCTCGTGTGAGACCAGCGTAACATATTTAGAAACATGGCAGTCTGTATTTGTGAACTTGTACCACTATATCTAATTCTTCCCATCATAGTAGAAGCAAACTACACCCAACCACCAATGTCTGTAGTTTTATTATCTGTATTGTCAATTTCCTGGTTTACCGAGAGAAAAATGGGTACCAGACTTTCTGAATAGAACCCAGATGATCTATTTGCTGCAGGATTTTACAATTATTCTCTGAAGGTTTTCTTATAAAGAAAATTTATTTGTATGTTATTTATTAAACAAATTCATTTTCAAAGTTATCTATTCAGTTATCGTTGATATCTTCTTTTTATTCTTTGCGTTCGGTTTCGTATGCTCTTTTAAAGCATGAGATGGGTTGTCTCCAGAGGCGGCTCGTCATTAAGGGCCAGTGGAGTCGGGCCCCACCAAAAATAATGTGTAACGTGTATTTATTATTTTATAAATTAAATAATAACAACCCAAATCCATGACTTTTCCAAAATATATTTGTCTGACCCCACCAGCAAAAAAAGGTCACGAGCCACCACTGGTTGCCTCTATGAAGCTGCATGTCAGTTGCAGTTCTTCGAGAGTTCCCCATAGCTTGCTCTGTAAGCTTTGTTCATGAAGCCATGTTTCGTTTCGTTGGTGTGTAATCGTTGATATAACAACGTCTTTCTCGTCTCCCGGTTGAAAAACAGTAACAGATTATTTATGACATTCGGGCGCCGTTATGGAAAGTGATCTTATTTTTCTTTGCGTTCGTTCTTTACGACCAATTTTAATCACTCTTTGTGACATGTTTGATCTTTGTCACTAACGTGTGTACATTGCACATTAGTTTGGTAGGTCCTTAAATGTAGACACGTTTAGGACACGTGCATCCGATTTCAGCCGAACCTCATTAGTCGCCTCTTACAACATGCGTGGCAGGTAACAGTGGTTATATTCTTTACACCCCAAATTTGGGCCCCGGTAACCACTCTGGCGTGGAAAGTGATAGCATGCTGCGCAAGTGACTATGTGCTATTCCACGGTTGGAGACAAGCTTGGGCCACAAATATTATCTGTTTGTGGTGTGACTACAAGTACCTCTGAAGTCGGAGTGATGGTCGTCTTAATTCTGGCGCTATTTACAAACAAAAACAAAAAAAAACATTCCCTTCCCCTACTCAAAAAACAAAATCAGAGGCACCATATTAGGCACCATGACTAGGTCTGGTTCCTAGCGGACGTTCAAAAAAAACAAACATATGACACTTATCTAGCTCTATCTATCTTTCTCGTTCTCTCTATTTTGATGTTCATCCTCCGCACAACACCCATCCTGTAACGTTTTCTACACTTCTATCATATTATTTTTACGAGGTCAATATTTGTGTATTCACCGACAATTCGTTTCCAACAATGTAATTAACATAGAGGTTCTCAAACTTGTTTTAGTTTTGTACGTAATGAATTATGTTCAGAAATTCACTTGCAGTGGATTCCATCTCACTGTGGCATTGAAAACAATGAGAGTGTCGATGTCCTGGCCAAGGAGGGCAGAGTCAAAGAGCAAATTTATCAATCCCTGTTTTTTCAGGAAGTTAAAACCCTCATACAGAGAAAATCTGCAGTAGACTGAAAGACAAACACTGGATATGATTATGGATAAGGTTTCCTAAACGACTTAATGAGAACAGACCAGGTCATTGTATTTCGACTACGTGCCGGACACTGCAGACTCAACAAACATTTATATAGACTAGAAATAAGTCAAACAGCTCTCTGTCAATGTCAGCAGGCGGAACTGACACCGGAGCATGTCCTGCAAGACTGTACTCTCATGTGTGAGCTGAGAAGCAACATGTGGCCTCAACCAGTCGACATAAAAACCAAGCTTTTGGAAAACCTGACAGACATGTAGCTGACTGTCCAGTTTGTGGTCCACAATAAATTAAGTGTATGGCCAGAAATCTCTGAAGAAGAAGAAGAAAAATGAAGAATTATGTTTACTAAGATCGAGTCACATTTAAACTTTTACTTTCGTACAAATACTCTTAGAGTTTTATATAAATCTTACTTATAATTCTTCTATAATTTATACATAAAAACAGTCTAATGTCGAAGGATTGACTTCATTTCGTCAGGTTTTACCCCATATTGCCTAGTCCCTCTGTTCAGAAATGGCATGCCACCTGCCGAGAACATTACACAGAAGATTAACTTTGTAGCTCCAGCAATAATCCTTTGGGGTCTCTGGGAAAAATGAGCCCGTGAACAGAAAGGCGCGGTTCGAATTCGAGCCCAAGACGTTCTAAACGCAAGGCGAAAGCTTTAGCCACAGAGATCCACGAATCAGTTGATCAGTTATACATATAAGACACTAGTAAGTAGCTTTAACTCTTTCCCTACCATAACTACTGTCGAGATCTATAAAAACTTTTTAAGACTCCAGAATTTGTATCACACACAGTTTTTGCGTTTACCTTGCTGTATTAGCGAACGTACAAGTGGTGCCAGAAATACTGATGACCTACTTACTGTTATTGATGGTGACGTGCTGTAAAGGGTATGCCACGATTGTCGATTTTCTAGTAGGTTTCACACAAATATATAGGATTGAATACACTCAAGTAGTGGCATGTCTCTTACGGAACGTCGCTTTCATTACAGCCCTCCTGAAAAACTCTCTGTCTCTATCAAGTTCTCCAGCCTCTTCCAGCGTCCTGTTCAAGATCTGTTTGATGCTCTACTGCCACCTTTGTCTTGGTCAAATCCTGCCTCCTACTCTAGGAACCATACCTTTCATTATTGTTTTCTCCAAACTACTGTAGCATTTAACGTGATCAAAACATATTGAATATACTAAGTATGTATCTTTATCTTACTAACGTTAGTTACGCTACAATCTTGGAAGGGTTACTACAAAGTGAAATAAAGTGTTCTATGTCAAAAACAACTATAGTGGTTAATGACGTGACTGGCTCAGATTTCTACGCCTCTGAACTGATCAATGGCATGGACTGAGTTAAATGTTGGTGATCTTTAGGAATCTGAATGTTTGAGATCCGTACAAGATTAAATGAATATTCTAGAACTGAGATATTTCAACAATATTTAATGGATAATTGTTACGGTGCATTAGACACAAACTCAGAACCTTCTGTTTAATTCTTATGTGAAAGGATCATTATGAGACATTATTTTATGTAGCGAGTGGTATAGATGTGATATTGAACTTGATAGACCCCCCTTACAGAATCAATCAAGTATCGGTTATTATAGCGAAAAAATAGAATCTAAACAAATTATATTTGCGGAGTTTGTAGTGTATTAGATAACAATGATAATAAAGCCCATTACCCATTATGTGGGCGTATGTAGATTATGTGAAGAAACAAAGACATCATACAAGACCTGCATATCAAGGAGCATTGCCTCATACAAAACACCATGTCCCGGAAAATGAAATATTTTAGCCACATTAAACGCCACTGTCGTCTGGAGAGAAAGGTAATAGAAGGCGTTGTTCCTGGAAAACAAGGCAGGGGATGACCAAGACGAAGGTAGCAGGAGGATATCAAAGATACATTGAACGTGACGTTAGAAGAGACAGGGGAACGTGCAAGAGACAGAGAGCTTTTCAGGCGGACTGTGATGAATGCGACGTTCCGCCATGGACATGCTACTACTTGAAGATTAAGCGATAGTGAGCTCAATCAGAACCCAAGAGTACATTGTTCAAACTTTGCGGCAGGCAGTTTGGAAATAAATTTGTTCGAACTTAAAAACTTGAAAACGAACGATAAAAACAGATTTCACTGTTCAGAAATCAATGACAAACTACTGAACGTATTAGTAAAAAAAAAGTAAAAAAGTAAAAGAACCCTTTCATACCTCGTGGTATATAGGTCAATACAGTGTTAGGCCTGTACTTTTCATTGACCGTCGGCACACGATGGGTGATGTGATCAGCATCACGCCGCCGCCTTTACTTTCCCAGAGCATGTCTGGTACCCAGTTGAGGCTGGGTCTACCTGAGAGCCGTCGCGGTCGGGAAAAATTCCACGCGTACTGCGGGAGTTGAACCCAGACCACCAGCATTGAGAAGCGAGTTCACTAACAACTACGCTACCGCGGCTCTCAGAATTAGTAGTGCCTAGAAAATCGTTGACTCATTTACTGTGGTTTATGCCGATTTCCTGTAAAGGATATGTCAGTTTTCATTTTTTTTTTCATTTTCACCGATTATGGTAGTAGGTGTGCTGCGATGGTATCACCAACACATTTACGACACGTCTCTCAAATAAGTCTTTCCCCTGAGAAGCAGAAAAGTGTGGAAAAACCCTTTTCTGTCCAATTCTTGATATTATCAATCCTTGTCTTTCATTACCTTCGCCATTGTTACATAGTTTTACTTAGAACTTTTATTTAAGGGGTCTCTGTGGCTGAGTGGTTAAGCCCTTTGCCTTGGTTAAGCCCTTCTGTTCACGTGCAGTTTTTTCCTAAGATGTTGCGCAGCTACGAGTTCGTGCTTGTGCAATACTCTCGGCAGGTGGCGTGCCATTTTTGCGGAGATGGACCGAGCCATATGGGGTAAAATCCGGTGCATTGAAGTCAATCCTTCGGCTTTAAAACCCTTTAAACTTAGATCTTCCCCCGCACGAGTGGTTACCGAGACCCAAATTTGGGGTGTAAAGAATAGAACCACTGTTACCTGCCACGAATGTCGTAAGAGGCAACTAAGGAGATTTGGCTGAAATCGAATGCACATGTCCTAAACGTGTAGAAGTCTATGCGTTTAGGGCCCAAACCAATGTGCAACGTATACACGTTCTTGACAAGATCAAACATATCACAAGAGTGATTAAAATTGATCATAAAGAACGAACGCAAAGAAGAAGATCTTCTCTTATATCGAAAATACTTTCTTTGCATTCCACATCTCCCACCTTTGACATCTCAAACCAGACTCAAACTCTTACCTTCCTCATTTCATACCAGCCTCATGTGTTCCCTAAAGAATTATTATTTAGAAGGAGTCTTGTCTTTGTCCGAACGTGCTAGCTTAAAGCATTTGATAACTGTCCGAAGCGCTTCCTGTTGTTCTGCCAACATAGTTATTTTATTTATAGCAAATTGGTTTGTTTTCTTCTCTTTGTAAAAGATCACCAGTATTCTTCTATACATCTTCTTTTATATTGAAAACAGTGAATTGTATTTATATAGTGACTTGGGGGGTCTATCTGGATAAGTGGTCTGTAGGGCTTGTCTTGCGTTCTGAATGTCGAGGGTTCGAATCCGGATCGCGACGTTCTTGTCAAGAGTGCACGTTTTACAGATCTTGGGATTGCTACTGAAGCCATACGTGTATTGCTGGGCTTTCAAGGGAAGCAACGACTAGTAACACTGGGACCTACAAGGCATGTCGTAGGAGGCGACTGAGGTAGGGTTGTAGGGAAGCTACCCTAGTAAATAAAAAACGTCGCTGAAATCGAATGTAATGGTTTACTTGTAGGTACATAACTGGTATAATGTACTGTCGCTCTTAGGTTCAGATCACATACAAATCTCAAAGAGTGGTTTAACAGGTGGTCGATATGGAGCGTTCGAAGATGAAAAAGAAGTTGCAGGAGCTACGAAGCTCTGCTTTGTGCAGTACTCTCGGCAGATGGTGGGACATTTCTGCGGAGTGGTTCTGAACCGTGAGGGGTAAAACCTAGTGCAATGAAGTCAATCCTTGGCATTCTAACTATCTATTCTCTAATCCTGTTTTGCCTTTCAGCGTCAGGTCGAAAAAGGAGACGCCTGGAGCGAGCCTATCTATGCACCTTGTCTTTCTTTCTTTTCCCCAGTCCTGATTTGCCTCACAGCTTGAGGGTAAGAAGAGATTTCGAGAATGAGTTTTTGTGTGCGATTCATAAACAGTCTTTCGTTGCATCTGTTATCTCTGATGTTCACCTTTTGCGTGATCGTAGTGATCTTGTTTGTGCTTATTTTAAGGCAATGTGTAAGCTGATATTCATTTTCGTAAGGCTATTCTTGATACCGTCGCTCTATCTTTTACGTGGTCTTCCTCTTGTTTTGTAATCGTTAAACTTTTTATGTGTGGCTATCTGTGGTACCAGGGCATTCTTGTCAGGTATCCTAACCATTTAATCTCTTGTTCTTTTATGAGTTGCATGACTGGTTTCATATCCAGTCTTCTTCTGATTTTTTTATTTTTTCTAAGATACCTCATCTCTGTCGTTATGATTTTCCGATCATTAGCTGCTTTTATTGGCCATGTTTGACACTGGTAACATAGTGTTGGCCAGAATGACATTGTGTGGCGCATTGTCTCTTTGTAATCTGCTTTCGTGGCCGAACCATTTAATTTGTTGTTTCTTGATGAAGTTCAGTACTGATGTTGTACCCACTTTTTCCTGATGTCTTCATTTCTAAACCGGTCTCTTCTTGTTACTCCCAGCATTCTGCGTAGACACTTCATCTATGTCGTGATTAGTTTTCTTCTATTATTTGATGTCAGCTTCCAGGTTTGGCACTGATAGCGTAATGTTCGGAGAGAGAGTGTGTAGAGATATGGCTCTAGACTAGTTTTGTTCTTGTTTACTCAAGAATGAAACACTGCACTTATTTCGATTATCGTACACATTCGTCTGTACTTCCATCAGATCTAGATGGAAATCATGCTCGTAGAAGAATGTTGGAGTAAATAACTTAAAGGGTTTTAAAGCTGAAGGATTGACTTCATTGCACCGGGTTTTACCATATGGCTCGGTCCCTCTCCGCAACATGTCGAGAATATTGCACAAAGCACGAACTTCGTAGCTCCAGCAATAATTCTAGGGGTCTCTGGAAAAAACTGCACTAGTGAGCACGGATTCGAACCAACGACCTTCGACTCGCAAGGCAAAGGGCTTAACCACTTAGCCACAGAGACCTCCATGTGTGATTAGTGAACAGATTTTTCGACTTTATACCCTCTAAATATCGACTGATAAAATAAGTAACACAACAATGAATGTTATGTAATAAAATATAACGGTTATCTCAGTCACCACAGACACGTTTGGGCATGTTGAATATAGAAGTGAGTACTATATTTTAGAGCTACTGTGTCAATGAAGACGTGAACAAGTTGCGTAAAATAAAATAAACATTTGCAGGAGTCAATGTATGGATTTAAAAGTATGTGACTTGGTGCTGGGAAAATAGTTCCGGATGGAAAGTAAATATGCTTTGTGATTACCTGATTTTAAATCAATATGGAGACCAACTCTGAGGAGGAAAGAAGAGAAGATAACGGCATGCAACATGATGTAATGGAGATGAAACAGAATAGTTCATTGTAAACAGAAGGGGTTGTAAGAGGGCGATATAAGTTTGGGTTATAAGCGGGGGTTATAAATGGTACATGAGAAATGAATGAATTCCCATCTAGGTAGATTACTTACAAATGTTAAACAGGTAAATCAAAGAATTGTATTTTAGAATAAATTTCTTTTAAAATATAAATAATCATAGAATATTAAAAATATAAAATAACATTATATAAGTAAGAAATGCTATCTTCTTCTTCTTTAGTCAGCACATTGTTACCGGGTTGTTAACATAGTGTCGTGGACAGCGGCGGCTCGTAATCATTTTTGTTGGTGGGGCAGACAAACATTTTTGGAAAAATCATGGTTCTGGGTTAGGTTATATTTTAATTTATAAAATAATAAATACACGTTCCCATTACTTTTGGTGGGGCCCTGCCTCACAAGCCCTTAATGACGAACCGCCACTGGTCTTGGATTTATGTATTTGTCTTGCGCTTCTCTGGTGATTTGTGTGATGGTTTTCTTAGTCCCCTGGCAGAATTCAACTTTTGCCAGCACATTGTTACGGGGTTGTTAACCCAGTGTCGTGGTATTAGGTATTTGTCTTGCGCTTTTCTGGTGACTTGTGTTGTAAGCACACTGTTACCGGATTGTTAACCCAGTGTGGTGGTTTTATGTATTTGTTTTGCGCTTCTCTGGTGATTTGTGTGATGGTTTTCTTAGTCCCTGGCAGAATTCAACTACGTTATCTATCCACCCTTTCCTAGGTCTTCCTCTCGCATTCCTTCCTGATATTCTGTAGAAATACTATAATATTATTTAATATTCATGGCTTGATTTCGCTCTTTCTTAGTTCTTGTGACAGAGTAAGTTGAAAATGTTCAGCTTCTTTTTCTTCTTCTTTGTTTCCAACTTCTTCATTTTCTTCTATATCTACTTCTTTACCATCTTCTTCTCCTTCTTTTTTTTCCTCTCTTTCTTAAATGTCTGCTTATTTTTCTTTCTATTTATCTTCTTATCGGTATTTTTCATTCTTATCTTTTTCTTCTTCCTCTTTTTCTTCTTCCTCTTGTTCTTCTTCCTCTTGTTCTTCTTCGTCTTGTTCTTCGTCGTCTTGTTCTTCGTCGTCTTGTTTTTCTACTTCTTCCCATTTGCCCTTCTTCTCCTTCTTTTTCTTTTCTTTATATTTGTCTGCTTTTTCTCTTTCTCTTTTTATTTGTATTTTTCATTCTTCTCTTGTTCTTCTTCCTCTTTTTATTCTTCCTCTTGTTTTTCTTCCTCTTTTCATTCTTCCTCTTGTTCTTCTTCCTCTTTTCATTCTTCCTCTTGTTCTTCTTCCTCTTTTTATTCTTCCTCTTGTTCTTCTTCCTCTTTTCATTCTTCCTCTTGTTCTTCTTCCTCTTTTTATTCTTCCTCTTGTTCTTCTTACTATTCTTTATATTTTTATTTCATTTATTTTATTTTATTCTTTTTTTTCTTCTGTCTTCATCCTCTTCCGTTTGTTCTTACGTATGACGAATATCGTTCGGAAACCTTTGATGATAGTTCATATAGAAGAACTGCCCAGATCGGTCTGATTTTTAAATTTTTTTCCGATCCAGAAGCATTTGAGCTTTTAGCTCTTCGGCTCGGTGCCATGGACATCGTAATCTTCGGTTCGGTGCCACGAACACCGTAAATCTTGGGAATCTGTGACTTTTTCTGCAATCCCGCGGAATTGAATCCGCACATACAGAGGATAGTCACCCGTAGTCCAACGCGCTACGAACACGCTGGGCAGACGGGCATCGGTCTGATAAAAACTTTCTTCTGAATAAACGTTTATTGGTTATTGGTTACTGGATTGGCGTCACAGCACTCCGGGCAGACCTATAGTTGCTCAGTCTCCCCCAACATGTTTCGAAAGATATGCCTAATGAAGGTTCCTGTGGCATCAGAAAATCGTCGATACAAGTGTGTTCGCTTCGCTTTTTTAGTTTGTGGACTCATATTCTTTTGGTCTTCTCTTTTAGTTTCGTTTCGTTTACAAAATGTTTTTGAATTGCAGTTTTAGCGAGGCTCTGGATGTTGATAGTAAATCAAACAACTTAAGTAGGATTAGCTACCCTAATAAATAAACAGCTGGTTGAAATAAGGTCGACGGGGCTAGTCACCATGGACGCATAATCGCACAACGTAAATTACGATCTTAAAAAGACAATTAAATATGTATCACAATCAGAATGATAAAATTAGTCGCGAAGAACGATCGAGGAAGAAAAAGAAGAAACAATTAAAGCAATTGTATTTTAAAAAAAATAATTCATTATAGACCAAATTTTTATGTTGTTCTTAACAACGAGTTGTAACCCGTCTGCCCAGCGTGTTCGTAGCGCGTTGGACTACGGGTGACTATCCCTCTGTGTGTGCGGGTTCAATTCGCGGGATGGCAGAAAAGCCACAGTTTCCCCAGATTTGCGGTGTTCGTGGCACCGAACCGAAGTGTTACGTTGACCATGGCACCGAGCCGAAGAGCTGAAAAGCTCAAGTGCTTCTGATCGGAAAAACCCCAAAAAACCAGTTGTTGGACTTTGTTATGCTTCAGTCCATCCTTGTAATAATATCTAATACTTTGCGAAAGGATTCCATTTCTCAGACTATTTCTTGCCGTACGGTTGACACTTGCACTTATTTATTTTATTTTAAAATTCACTATTCATAATTCATACATTTCAATACAACATTATAATTGCTGAACATTTTCAAGTCTCAAACAATAAGCGTCACAATAGGCTGACATAAAATCACTCGACAAGCATCTATGAGCTAAGTTTGATCGCAGTCTATGCTTAATGGACTATATCGATCAAGTTATTGACAAGGCTCGGAACGCACAGATTTGCGAGAGGAGACACCAAAAACGTACAATTCCACCGCAGAATCTCACCGGGTGGGATGGAGGGGGGTTGTGGCGTAGAGGTTAGTGCTGTCTTGTGCTAAAGGTGCCAGGTTCGCTCCCTCATGGAGCCATCTGAATGTTTTTACAGGAATCCCTAATCTCATTGTAGGTGAGATCTAGTTCCTAGTCCTATCGTAGACAGACGATAAATCTGAGGTTCCGTGTTCAACTTAAGCATATAAAAGAACCCATGGTAGTTACAAATGGAAAAGAGCAGACTGGAAAGCAATTGCCCGGCAAAATTCATTAGCAAAAATTAAAAATAAAATTACTACAAAAATGTTTTCATCTATCTTCAAATTGCATCGGACCCTCGCCGGTGCACAGCGAGATTTCTGTGAACACTTTGTACGAGCTGATGATCATCTACTGTGTTAAGAAAGAGACGATGGAACACACATGTAATTTGCATCTCATTTATCTCGATGCGTGGCGAGATTTCTGTGAGATCGACAATTGCTACATGCGGATATATTGTCATCAATCAATCAATTAATCAATCAATCAATCTCACCGAGAAATGCAACAAGATGTATCACAAAGAAATACAAATGTACATAAAATCATAGAACAGATATGAATTACCCATAAGACCCTGTCTTAAAGTTAGACAAAAACTAACAAATCACAACCTTTAGGCTGCGTACAGGACAATACAGATCACAAGCCTATCTCCATTAAACTGTAAACTGTCCAAACTGAACAATGCACATGCCAAATTTGCCTTCAGACTCCTGGACACATACTTCAAACCTGCCCATTTCTTAAAATCTATAAAAAAAATGATGAGGCACCCGCGAGGACCTCCTACGGACAACTGGATTCATGGAGGTAACATCTCTTTGTTTAGACCTCTGAATATAGTAAACTGATCGTAGAAGAACAATGAGAGAATATCGTCATGCTTATCATAAACTACATCTATTATAATATTTCTTCTTTAAATTCTATGTCTTATTTGTTCTATGCTACATCTATTATAATATTGCTTCTTAAATTCTATTCTTATTTGTTCTATGCTACATCTATTATAATATTACTTCTCTAAATTCTTTATCTTATGTGTTCTATGCTACATCTATTATAATATTTATTTTCTAAATTCTATATCTTATTTGTTCTATGCTACATCTATTATAATATTACTTCTCTAAATTCTTTATCTTATGTGTTCTATACTACATCTATTATAATATTACTTCTCTAAATTCTATATCTTATTTGTTCTATGCTACATCTATTATAATATTACTTCTCTAAATTCCGTATCTTATTTGTTCTATGCTACATCTATTATAATATTACTTCTCTAAATTCTTTATCTTATGTGTTCTATGCTACATCTATTATAATATTACTTCTCTAAATTCATATCTTATTTGTTCTATCTACATCTATTATAATATTACTTCTCTAAATTCTTATCTTATGTGTTCTATGCTACCATCTATTATATATTTATTTTCTAAATTCTATATCTTATTTGTTCTATACTACATCTATTATAATATTTATTTTCTAAATTCTATATCTTATTTGTTCTATACTACATCTATTATAATATTACTTCTCTAAATTCTATATCTTATTTGTTCTATACTACATCTATTATAATATTACTTCTCTAAATTCTATGTCTTATTTGTTCTATACTACATCTATTATAATATTACTTCTCTAAATTCTATGTCTTATTTGTTCTATGCTACATCTATTATAATATTACTTCTCTAAATTCTATATCTTATGTGTTCTATGCTACATCTATTATAATATTACTTCTCTAAATTCTTTATCTTATGTGTTCTATGCTACATCTATTATTATATTTATTTTCTAAATTCTATATCTTATTTGTTCTATGCTACATCTATTATAATATTACTTCTCTAAATTCTTTATCTTATGTGTTCTATGCTACATCTATTATAATATTACTTCTCTAAATTCTATGTCTTATTTGTTCTATGCTACATCTATTATAATATTTATTTTCTAAATTCTATATCTTATTTGTTCTATACTACATCTATTGTCATTCTTCTCATTATTTCATTTGTTTTCTTTTATTTTCTTCAGTTATCTATTATCTAAATTATCCATATTGGAAAATATCGTTTTCATTCACGTTTCAAAACGTCCATAAGTCCATATTTGACATTCAAATGTGGACATCGACTACGCCTATTTCAGTTCAAAGCTTAACAATATTATTCAGATTGTCTATTTTAACCTCCCATATTTTAGAATAACTAAAACAGTGGTTTATTTATTTTTTAAATACGATATTAATCTCATATTCATGATAATTTTTTGTCTGAATATTTCAGAACTAATGGACACGATTTTGGGGTCATTAATTTTTATTTCTTTAGAATGTTGTTAAAAAATTGTTTTGTTTCTTTATGCTGTTAAATGTAGTCTTAATAACTGTCAATTCTCGATAGCTACATTTGGCTATGATATTGATGTATTGTATTATTATGTTGCTAGCACGTAGAAATTTTATTTTATTTTTCCTAATGTAATCATATATTGATTGAATATTGATCGATATAACCGTCATCATTGCACTTTGTGAATAATCATGTTCACCGATCTCTTTCTTGTAAGGAAGATCCAGCGACAGTGTATAAACTCCTAGTACCAAAGATTTACGATATAGTTTTTAAGTGGTGAAACACGTTTTGTCGATTTAATATTTTAATGAATTTCTCTGTAAATTGGTAACCAGTTTGAAAAATCAGTTTTCGACTGCCAGGGTTTCTTTCAGCGCTCAACTCGAAAATAGGACCTACGATCTATCCTTCGTCTACGATAGGACCAGGAACTCGATTTAACCTAAATTTAGGTCCAGAATCTGAAAAATACTCCAATATATCCAGGTGGGAAACGAACCGAGTACCTTTGAAGCGAAAGGCGAGCAATTTGTCACCATGCAACAGAGACACCACGAATCATATACACTTAATTTATATATAGGAGTTTACTTTAAAGTTATCTGATCGTCGGGGATGTTCGTATTTAGACTGTCAGGACTTGTGGACTCAAACGAATTTCATACCGTAGACCTATAGAACATCAGACCTATAGAACATCAGACCTATAGAATATCAGACCTATAGAACATCAGACCTATAGAGCATCAGACCTATAGAACATCAGACCTATAGAACATCAGACCTATAGAACATCAGACCTATAGAACATCAGACCTATAGAACATCAGACCTATAGAACATCAGACCTATAGAACATCAGACCTATAGAACATCAGACATCCATAGAACATCAGACCTATAGAACATCAGACTATAGAACATCAGACCTTATAGACATCAGTTCAGGTTGCCTATTTATAGACATCCAGGTTCACCATCAAGGTTAATAGACCATTAGTGTTTATAGACATCCATGGTTTCTAGATTGCTATTTATAGACACCAGGGTTCACATAGCATCAAGGTTTATAGACACCCAGGGTTCTACATAGTCATCATAGGGAAGGTTCACTGATCATCAGTCTCATCTAAAGAAAATTATCATTAAGTTAACCAGAAAGATACCTAAACTAAGGAAAGCTGACTAGCAAAACAAGACAAAACAAAACAAAACAAGACACTGAAACAAGACACACTCGACTTCACAGTCACATGTATATAAAACTACATAACAGTCCATTTTCTGATTAATATACGATAGACGGCTTTTTTACTCATTTAAAAATTACTAGACATTCCAGAGAAACCAGAACCATACGACAAACCAGTGGTGGCTCGTGATAAGTTTTTTTGGTGACTGAAAGTTTCGGAAATATCATGGTTTCAGTTAGGTAATATTTTAATGTATAACATAATAAATACACGTTACACCTTATTTTTGGTGGGGCCCCGCCCCCCTGACTCTTAATGACGAGCCGCCACTGCGACAAACTATTGTCAACAATGAAGAAGATAAAAAAAAACCACTGTTATTGACATATGATCTCTGCTTAGTTAAGGTGTATTATTCATGCAGCCGTAGAAGAAAAGTGCAAGCCCTAGGGAAAAAACTAAGGATACATAGAATAAAAGAGTCGCCAGGCCACATCATTGAGAACATGCAGAAGAAAGTATATACTAGACGTGTACGTAGATCACATATCCTCCTAGATGTCATAAATCCATCGTCGGATCATTTTGTTTACATTCTGCAAAGGAAAAAACCGGATTTAGACCTGAAGCTGCGATTATTCCCCTAAACTTAGTGAGTAATATCGGGTTCTTAGCACGTTGCACAACAAAGAGAATAATAGAAATGAACAGTTCTGGTGCAGTTGCTACTCGACCCTTAGTTCTAACCAAGAAAATCTCAAACTCGAAGATGTTGATTTCAGGAGCATCACTAAGAAATCACTTTTGTTGTTAGTGTTCACTCGGTCGTAACAACCCCCTTCCCCCTACACACATGCACGCACGCATTCTCTCTCACACACACGGCACACACATGAACACGCACACATACACGCTCACCCGTACACATATGCATATACATATATACATATATCTTCTCCTTCTTTTGTTGTCACACTGCTACCGGGTTGTTGCCCAGTGCCATGGTTTTCTGTTTTTGTCTTGCGCTGTTCGGTGGCTTCGGTGTTGTGTGATTGTTATTTTTTGCTCTTTCACAGGATTCTGCTATGCCATCTAACCATCGTTTTCGTGGTCTTCCTCTTGCCTTCTTTCCTGATGTTCTGTTGTAGAAGACTCTGAATACTGTGGAGTTTCTATGCATTCTTATTAAGTGACCAAACCACTTCATTCTTTGTTTCTTAATGTAATTCAAGCAAGGTTCTGTGCCAACTTTCTTTCTATATATTATATATGTAAAATATAATATAATTGTATGTTTCCCCATATTAAATTAGTTATATCATTTTATATTTTAACATTATTTTCTGTATTTCCACCAGAACCATGATATTTTAACGCATCGTCTGGGAGGAACAGAGCATTACTTGTTTATTGGGCGTGTGTGGGAAGTTGTAACACAACATTCTCCACTTCGCGTGTACACCAGACTGCAGGTACAACCTGAAGGTCCAACCTGTATGACTAACTTATAGTTTCAACCTGGGGAACCAGCCTGCAGATCCCTTGTAGGTTCAGCCTACAGGACCAGTCCCTGCAGATCCAGCTTGTAGGTTCAGATTACAGAACCAAGCTGTAGAACCAGCTTGTAGGTTCAGATTACAGAACCAACCTGCAGATCCAGCTTGTAGGTTCAGCCTACACTACAAACCTGCAGATCCAGCTTGTAGAATCAGCCAGGGGGATGCGAGCACTGCTGTAAATTACTCACCAACACTGAACGTGAAATAGCAAATATTATAAATTGCTCACACGCAAATAAACTTCTTGGTTACCAAATTGTGAGGACAAGAACGCACGTGCTCAAATTAGGCGTCAATTATTTGAGCTAACCGTCTACCTACACACCATTGAATTAAGAGAACAATTCAGCTGTTTTGCACTGAAATACACACAGGTCTAACTTCATTTGCATAACTATCACTACTGGAGCAGACTACTGTGTTTAATTAACACAAGATATCCTCCTGTACACTTACAAATGTGTTGAAGATTGCCTATTTTGGAAAAAAATACATACTCACGGAAACACGATCAATAGACTCGACAATTAACGGATAACTTGGTGCATAATTTCTTTTGGAAGGATTTTTCCAAACTGTAAGCGGTATGTATAGTTATGTGTAATTATGAGAGTTTATGTCAGGGTGTGCATGATTTGTGTATGAGTGTCCATGTATTGTGCGTGAGTGTGCATGTTTTGTGCGTGAGTGTGCATGTTACGTGTGGGAGTGTGCATGTTTTGTGTATGAATGTCCATGTATTGTGGGTGAGTGTGCATATTTTGTGCGTGAGTGTGCATGTTACGTGTGGGAGTGTGATGTTTTGTGTATGAATGTCCATGTATTGTGCGGAGTGTGCATGTATTGTGTGGGAGTGTGCATATATTGTGTGTGTATGTGTGTGTATATATAGTATTTGTGAGTTGTACTATTGTTTGATGTATAATATGATTATGTGTTAGTGTGACATATTGTTTGTAAATGTGAACATATTGTTTGTAAATGTGAACATATTGTTTGTAAATGTGAACATATTGTTTGTAAATGTGAACATATTGTTTGTAAATGTGAACATATTGTTTGTAAATGTGAACATATTTTTTTAATGTGAACATATTGTTTGTAAATGTGAACATATTGTTTATACATGTGAACATATTGTTTGTAAATGTGAACATATTGTTTGTAAATGTGAACATATTGTTTGTAAATGTGAACATATTGTTTATACATGTGAACATATTGTTTGTAAATGTGAACATATTGTTTGTAAATGTGAACATATTGTTTGTAAATGTGAAATATTGTTTATAATGTGAACATATTGTTTGTAAATGTGAACATATTGTTTGTAAATGTGAATATATTGTTTGTAAATGTGAACATATTGTTTGTAAATGTGAACATATTGTTTATAAATGTGAACATATTGTTTGTAAATGTGAATATATTGTTTGTAAATGGAACATTTTTGTTTGTAAATGTGACATATAGTTTTGATAAATGTGAACATATTGTTTGTAAATGTGAACATATTGTTTGTAAATGTGAACATATTGTTTGTAAATGTGAACATATTGTTTGTAAATGTGAAATATTGTTTGTAAATGTGAAATATTGTTTTAAATGTGAACATATTGTTTGTAAATGTGAACATATTGTTTGTAAATGTGAATATATTGTTTGTAAATGTGAACATATTGTTTGTAAATGTGAATATATTGTTTGTAAATGTGAACATATTGTTTGTAAATGTGAATATATTGTTTGTAAATGTGAATATATTGTTTGTAAATATGAACATATTGTTTGTAAATATGAACATATTGTTTATAAATGTGAATATATTGTTTGTAAATGTGAACATATAGTTTGTAAATGTGAACATATTGTTTGTAAATATGAACATATAGTTTGTAAATGTGAACATATTGTTTATAAATGTGAATATATTGTTTGTAAATGTGAATATATTGTTTGTAAATGTGAATATATTGTTTGTAAATATGAACATATAGTTTGTAAATGTGAATATATTGTTTGTAAATATGAACATATTGTTTATAAATGTGAATATTTTGTTTGTAAATGTGAATATATTGTTTATAAATGTGAATATATTGTTTGTAAATATGAACATATAGTTTGTAAATGTGAACATATTGTTTGTAAATATGAACATTTTGTTTGTAAATGTGAACATATTGTTTATAAATGTGAATATATTGTTTGTAAATGTGAACATATAGTTTGTAAATGTGAACATATTGTTTGTAAATGTGAATATATTGTTTGTAAATGTGAATATATTGTTTGTAAATGTGATTGGGGCGATTTCATGCTGTAGTGGCATAATGTCAAACATATACCTCATTTTATTATGTTTTTTGCAAACATGTTTGAATGTATGTACAATATTTTGAGTGAATATTTGCCCACCTGACCAGCGTGTTCGTAGCGCGTTGGACGACGGGGACAAGCCCCTGGGAGTACCCTGCAGAAAAGCCACAGGTTCTCCAGATTTACGGTGTTCGTGACACCGACCAAAGGTTACGATGTCACTGGCATCGAGCCGACGAGTTGAAAGCTCAAGTACTTCTGGATCGAAAATTTAAAAACAAACATAAAAAAACCCATTTTAACAACAATTCTATACTGTTCAAATTATTGTTGTCTTCGCTATTGTTGGTGTTATTCCTCAAGGAATAAAGGGTATACACTCTCTAACAGTGACGGCTCGTCATAGGGCGGCCCTACCAAAAATAATTGTAACGTGTATTTATTATTTTATAAATTAAAACATAACAACCCAAAACCATGATTTTTCCGAAAATGTATGTCTGGCCCCACCAAAAAAATGATCACGAGCCGCCACTGTTCTCTAACATATACGATGTTGTAGAAGTTTTTCAGAGTATATTTTCATACACAGCAGGCAACACTCCTGTCGGCGTGAGTGTTACAGATTATTTGTAACATAATATAACCTTGATTTTGCGTGGTGTGTTGATTTTTAAAATGAATTTGTTTGTATCTAACAATACTGGAACGTGAAGTCACGCGACAGTTATGGTTTGATTTCGGAGAACCTTTACCTGATCCCGCAGGCCGTATGTTAACGGAAGCCACGGTTAAACGAAGAAGGAAATATTTCTATTGCACACATTTAGAAATTGTAGATTTATAGCTAGGATCTATGTCTCGCAAGTTTATTATTCGACTTGTTAGTATTTCTGATACTGTCCAAACTAATGACATCTCTGCTTATACATGCGGAAGAGTATGTGTCTGGGGTTTTGTGTAGAAATGTATGACTCAAGCATTGTGTATGTGAACATACATGAACAATGAAGTAAATACGATGCTAGGACAGATTTAATCATGTAAGAGAGTGTGTGCACTTCCTTGAGAGTGAGGGAAGGATAATGAAATATGCCATGCACTTTGTAACTCTTTTAGTGGCTTTTACAGTTATCCCTTCAAATATATTCATTCTTTATCCCCCTTCTCTCTCAGTCTCCTCTCTCTCTATATATTTCCTTCTTTTAGTAATGACTTCTTATCCTGACGCTGTTAGGAAAACCAGAATTAGAGAACCAAAAGTTGTGTTCTTCACTCATTCTTTAGCTTCGTTTTGCTTTTCTTATCCTCGTTTTCTCTCTCTCTCTCTTATTTGTTTCCCTCTGGATCTTCGTCTCGCTGCTCCTTTAATTATCTTATTTTTCTATTTATTTCATTGTTCTATCTCGCTTGTTCTTTGTATCTATCTCTCTCTCTGTCTCTCTTCTCTGCTCTCTCTCTCTGTCTCTCTCTGTCTCTCTGTCCTTATCTTGTTCACTGTCTTATTATTTCTGTTTTTCTTGTTCTCTCTCGCTTTCTTGTTCTCTCTCGCTTTCTTGTTCTCTCTCGCTTTCTTGTTCTCTCTCGCTTTCTTGTTCTCTCTCCTTTCTTGTTCTCTCTCGTTTCTTTTCTCTGTTTCTTGTTATCTTCTCTTTCTTGTTCTGTTCTCTTTTTTTTTCTTTCTATATCTTTAGTTCTTTTAATTAACTTTCTTATTTCTTTTCATCTCTTACGTGTTACTATTCTCCTTTTCTGATCATCTCCACCCACCTTCTCTTGCATTCTCTATCTGGTGCACATTCTTGAACAAAATAAAGCAAAACAATCAGTGCACTCACAACACACATTGACAGTAACACACATGTGTAAGAGTATTACACACCTCGTGGGAAAAGTGCAGTCAAATACATTAATACAGTCAAAACGTTGTAGTCATAAAGGTTGTTATTTACATTTCCATCAGGTGCATAATGAATGACTGGACATAATTGCAGCAATCATTGTGCGCGTGTTTGCACACGCACACAGACACAGAGACACATACACACACAAACACAAGCATATCTTTAATCTATGAAATAATGACGTGAGTCATGCTAACAAACAAATGAATGTTCTGTGATGTGGTAATGTCATGTTGGAGTAATGTTAGATCGAGGTTATGTCATGTTGAAGTAATGTTAGATCGAGGTAATGTCATGTTGAAGTAATGTTAGATCGAGGTAATGTCATGTTGAAGTAATGTTAGGTCGCGGTAATGTCATGTTAAAATAATGTTTGTTCGAGGTAATGTCAAGTTGAAGTAATGCTAGGTCAAAGTTATGTCATTTTGAAGTAATGTTAGGACAAGTTTATGTCATGTTGAAGTAATGTTAGGACAAATTTATGTCATGTTGAGAAGTAATGTTAGGTTCACCTAAAGCATCTAAAGTCATGTTGAAGTAATGCTAGGTCGAGGTAATGTCATGTTGAGGTAATGTTAGGTCGAGGTAATGTTAGGTTTACCTGAAGTCACGTTGAAGTAATGTTAGGTCGAGGTACTGTCATATTGAAGTAATGTCTCTTCATCTAGCATGTCCATATCGGAACATCGTTCTCAGTAAAGACACGATATATAGCCAGTTTTCCCGTATTCTCCATTGCTGTTTTCGTTTTCTTAACCCGTTCACTCTGTAATTGTTTGGAACCACCAAACACATTTCTATTGTAATATACTGAATGAGCAAGTATATAGCTTTGAGTCATCTTAACAAAATATCACAAACTAACGGGGGTACCTGTGGTTACGCACTTGCCTTGCAAGCCGATGGGCGTGGATTTGAATCGGACAGCGCCGCTCTGTTCACGAGTGCATTTATTTTCAGAGAACCCTAGGATTGATGCCGGTGCTACGGAGAACATGATTTGTGCAATACTCTTGGCAGGTGGCGTGTCATTTCTGCGGAGAGAGACCAAGCCATATGTGGTAAAACTCGGTGTAATGAATTCAATCCTTCGGCTTTTAAACCTCATTTTAAAAAAAATACCACAAAGCAATATATTGGTTCAGAATGGGGAAGAGATACAATGTTCTGTCGCCATATCATCTTTGTGGTCACATGTCTTATTTTCCAGTAGCCATGTCCACTATTTTTGTTCTATGTAAATCATAATAAAATAATAATTCCTCTCGTACCGTTATACGTTACATAGGGCCTGCAAGTATCTCCATACCGCTCTATCCTGGATAACTCGCTCAATCTCCTTCATGGAACTGAGACCGATATTTCCCGCCTCTGTCAGCAAAGTTTGTTTCAGGATCTCTTTAGGTCGACCTCTCTTTCTTGAACCCTTTGCATCACACTTCAATGCCTGCTTAGATATTCATTGATCATTTCTCCTCAAGGTGTGTCCAACATATCTCCATCTTCTCTTTCTTATAACAGTTATCACTAGTTGTTGACCAGACATTTCTCTGATTTCATCACTTCTCCTGAATTCTTCCAATTTATATTATTATTTTTCGCAACATCTATTTAATGCATTCAATTTTAATCTTAGCATTTTCAGCTTGCTTGTTAATTTACAATGAATTAAAATTGTAATTTCAGTTATTAAATCTATGTGACTTAATTGATAAAAATGTTTTTGAATTTCTTCGTTGTCTTTTCATGATAATGCTTCATTGAAGATGTCATATTTTCCAAATTTTTGTCGAATTTTAGTCTTATTGCCTTCATATGAATGCGACTTGTCTTTTTCTATGTTTTCTTGCCTGTCAATCATGGCGTCTCTAGTAAATAATGTCTCGTCTTGCTGTGTTATAGCGTCTGTTTTTCTTGCCTGTGCTCAGTGGCGGCTCGTAGTCATTTTTCTCGTTTTTCTTGCCTGTGCTCAGTGGCGGCTCGTAGTCATTTTTCTCATTTTTCTTGCCTGTGCTCAGTGGCGGCTCGTAGTCATTTTTCTCGTTTTTCTTGCCTGTGCTCAGTGGCGGCTCGTAGTCATTTTTCGTTTTTCTTGCCTGTGCTCAGTGGCGGCTCGTAGTCATTTTTCTCATTTTTCTTGCCTGTGCTCAGTGGCGGCTCGTAGTCATTTTTCTCATTTTTCTTGCCTGTGCTCAGTGGCGGCTCGTAGTCATTTTTCTCGTTTTTCTTGCCTGTGCTCAGTGGCGGCTCGTATCATTTTCTCATTTTCTTGCCTGTGCTCAGTGGCGGCTCGTAGTCATTTTTCTCGTTTTTCTTGCCTGTGCTCAGTGGCGGCTCGTAGTCATTTTTCTCATTTTTCTTGCCTGTGCTCAGTGGCGGCTCGTAGTCATTTTTCTCATTTTTCTTGCCTGTGCTCAGTGGCGGCTCGTAGTCATTTTTCTCGTTTTTCTTGCTTGTGCTCAGTGGCGACTCGTAGTCATTTTTCTTGCCTGTGCTCAGTGGCGGCTCGTAGTCATTTTTCTCGTTTTTCTTGCCTGTGCTCAGTGGCGGCTCGTAGTCATTTTTCTCATTTTTCTTGCCTGTGCTCAGTGGCGGCTCGTAGTCATTTTTCTCATTTTTCTTGCCTGTGCTCAGTGGCGGCTCGTAGTCATTTTTCTCGTTTTTCTTGCTTGTGCTCAGTGGCGGCTCGTAGTCATTTTCTCTTTTTCTTGCCTGTGCTCAGTGGCGGCTCGTAGTCATTTTTCTCCTTTTTCTTGCCTGTGCTCAGTGGCGGCTCGTAGTCATTTTTCTCGTTTTTCTTGCCTGTGCTCAGTGGCGGCTCGTAAGTCTTTTTTCTTGCCTGTGCTCAGTGGCGGCTCGTAGTCATTTTTCTTTGGGCCGACACAATTTTCGGAAAATCATGATTTTGGAGTATTTACTTTCATGTGTCTTTTCTGGGAAACTTCCTTCATTTTTAGCTGCCCACTGGCCTAATGACGGCCGCCCTGCCTGTGCATTAATTTGTTCTAGTATTTTTTTACCTGTCTATATTGCATACCAGTCTCTTTACATTTCATTTTACAGTCTTTCTTATGGCTATAGTGACGCACGATATTTATATTGTCATTTTCAATGGTATTTCAACAATTAATGACTAAACAGTGGAAGGCTCGTAAGAAACATATAGTTGGAAAACATATATGTGATTTTGAATATAAGTGTTGACGAGGTAGTTGGAAAACATATATGTGATTTTGAATATGTTGACGAGGTAGTTGGAAAACATATATGTGCTTTTGAATAAAAGTGTTGACGAGGTAGTTGGAAAACATATATATGCTTTTGAATATAAGTGTTGACGAGGTAGTTGGAAAACATATATGTGCTTTTGAATATAAGTGTCGACGAGTAGTTGGAAAACATATATTCTAGTGGAACATATTATGAATATGGCATTTAACGAGGTAGTTGGAAAACATAATGTGCTTTTGAATATAAGTGTGACGAGTAGTTGGAAAACATATATGTGCTTTTGAATATAAGTGTTGACGAGGTAGTTGGAAAACATATATGTGCTTTTGAATATAAGTGTTGACGAGTAGTTGGAAAACATATATGTGCTTTTGAATATAAGTGTCGACGAGGTAGTTGGAAAACATATATGTGCTTTAGAATATAAGTGTCGACGAGTAGTTGGAAAACATATATGTGCTTTTGAATATAAGTGTCGACGAGGTAGTTGGAAAACATATATGTGCTTTTGAATATAAGTGTTGACGAGGTAGTTGGAAAACATATATGTGCTTTTGAATATAATGTGACGAGTAGTTGGAAAACATATATGTGCTTTTGAATATAAGTGTCGACGAGATAGTTGGAAAACATATATGTGCTTTTGAATATAAATGTTGACGAGATCGTTGGAAAACATATATGTGCTTTTGAATATGTTGACGAGGTAGTTGGAAAACATATATGTGCTTTTGAATATGTTGACGAGGTAGTTGGAAAACATATATGTGCTTTTGAATATAAGTGTTGACGAGGTAGTTGGAAAACATATATGTGCTTTTGAATATGTTGACGAGGTAGTTGGAAAACATATATGTGCTTTTGAATATAAGTGTGACGAGTAGTTGGAAAACATATATGTGCTTTTGAATATAAATGTTGACGAGATAGTTGGAAAACATATATGTGCTTTTGAATATGTTGACGAGGTAGTTGGAAAACATATATGTGCTTTTGAATATAAGTGTTGACGAGGTAGTTGGAAAACATATATGTGCTTTTGAATATAAGTGTTGACGAGGTAGTTGGAAAACATATATGTGCTTTTGAATATAAGTGTTGACGAGGTAGTTGGAAAACATATATGTGCTTTTGAATATAAGTGTTGACGAGGTAGTTGGAAAACATATATGTGCTTTTGAATATGTTGACGAGGTAGTTGGAAAACATATATGTGCTTTTGAATATGTTGACGAGGTAGTTGGAAAACATATATGTGCTTTTGAATATAAGTGTCGACGAGGTAGTTGGAAAACATATATGTGCTTTTGAATATAAGTGTGACGAGTAGTTGGAAAACATATATGTGCTTTTGAATATAAGTGTCGACGAGGTAGTTGGAAAACATATATGTGCTTTTGAATATGTTGACGAGGTAGTTGGAAAACATATATGTGCTTTTGAATATAAGTGTCGACGAGGTAGTTGGAAAACATATATGTGCTTTTGAATATAAGTGTCGACGAGTAGTTGGAAACATATATGTGCTTTTGAATATAAGTGTTGACGAGGTAGTTGGAAAACATATATGTGCTTTTGAATATAAGTGTTGACGAGGTAGTTGGAAAACATATATGTGTTTTGAATATAAGTGTCGACGAGGTAGTTGGAAAACATATATGTGCTTTTGAATATAAGTGTCGACGAGGTAGTTGGAAAACATATATGTGATTTTGAATATAAGTGTTGACGAGGTAGTTGGAAAACATATATGTGCTTTTGAATATAATGTTGACGAGTAGTTGGAAAACATATATGTGCTTTTGAATATAATGTTGACGAGGTAGTTGGAAAACATATATGTGCTTTGAATATAAGTGTGACGGTGTTTAATGGAGGTAGTTGGAAAACATATATGTGCTTTTGAATATAAGTGTTGCAGATAAGTCTTAAATATTATCTAGTTTGGACATCATCATATTCAAGTATGGCTTGTCCTTCTGAACTATGCTCTATTGAAACATGCAAAGTAGAATGAAAACATATGTGCTTGATTCTGTTGCAGAGTTGACATAGTCTATTAGGCAGGATGACTTCTTATGTCTAGATGTTGAAACATATATGTGCATTTCTAATTTGTTTTCTCATAGCTTCATGGAAACATATAAATTAGCTTCTATGATAGTTAGAAGAGTATATATATATATATATATTATATATATATGTAATATATTTCAGAACTCAAATCAAGAAACTGGAAGCCCAAAATATATGAATGCTTTTGAATATAAGTGTACAAGGGTGGAAAGACATATAGAGGCTTTGAAATAAGAGTGGACCGATGGAAGATGGATTCGAGAAGAACTGAGGTTATGAGCATGATGAAAACGTGACATCTGACTAGGAGGGAAGAAATGAAGGACTGTTAGGTAGAACGTTATCATCAAGACAAACGTTTTGATGATGTTGTATTCATGGTAATTTGACGTACCATTTGTTTTGTTAGTGAACAAGGAAAGATAAGTGAGAAACAGAATATCAAGATCGCTTTTGTAATATAAGTACATGAAGCAAAGAATCAAGGGTTCGATCTCGAGAATGAACACATATATCATGTGCCTATAATAATCGTCACAGGGCGGACGAGGCAGGCCAAGAACACGATGGATAGATAATATCTCAAAATCTGCGAAGCAGGATGAAACGTCAAGCGCAACACACTAAGATAGGAAACTAACTTCCCCGGCGCTTCAGGCAATGTGTAGATAAAATAAGATAGTGAAAAACTTTAATTTCATGTTTAAAAAAAAGGTATTTTCTCATTATTTTTAAAACTAAGTATTAGCTTGATTGATATTGTCTAACATTATCTGAAAAACAGAATATAAATTGTGTATTGTTGAATATTAAGTTGTGAACCTACATAAATTATTTTCAGTTTTTGTTATCTCGACATTTTTTTCATTCTATTTTCTCCAAGTTTGTTCTTTTCTTCTTCTTCTTCTTCTTCTTCTTTGATCGCTTCATGTCAACCAATTGTTAACCACCCTGTGTGATTTTTATGTGATCTGCTCATAAGAGCGATTGTACGTTGTGCAAGTTGTGCGTCTACAAGTAGGCCAGCACATTCGATTTCTGAGATGCCTTTTATTTACTAGGCTAGCTCAGGGCCGTGCGGTATATGTTCTCAGTATGATGCAAGTCTTCAAAATGACGCCCCTTAAATGTATTTTCTTTAAAATAAGCTTCAATTGTGATTTTGCTGCTTATGCCGCCCCTCTTACGGTGCTGCCTGATGCGGCCGCCTCTCTGTATCATAGCACTGCACGGCCCTGGGCTAGCTTTCCTAGGTCCTACATCAGTCGCCTTTTACGACATGCTTTGTAGGTCGCAGTGGTACTATACTTTATCTTTGTTGCAGCCCCGACACCAAACGGGCGGTTCTTCTTTTAGTCTCCTTTATTCTATTTTCATCTTTTGTTAGTAGTAAACAGTGATATTCAAAACTGCTCTCATTTTATAATTTCTCTCCACTGATAAACATGTCTTTTGTGTTTTATCCTTTGTCAGTAGTTTTGTTTTTGCCACATTGAGATATAGATTTTGTTTTTGAATTCAATAGAAATATTGACTATAAAATGTTTGCCAGAGTATTCCTTCGATCTTTACTTGACGATCTGAACATTTTGTTTATTGTGTCCCTTGACATTTTCTTTCGTTCCTTCTCGTTCGCATCTGACTGGCGGACTGACGTCACTTGATCTAGGTCAGCGAGGTTTCTCTTTCTCTGCTGTGAAATTGTAGACAGGTACCGGCACCTCTGACCAATTTTTGCGTGAAGTCTTGTTTTTCTTATTCCTGGTGTTCCTCACCATTCAGGTGAAACTTCGGATGCACTTGTAATTTAGATCCCTCTGTGTTATCTTAAAAAATACTGCGAGCCAGTAAATCGGATCAGAAGAGTGAAAGGGATAGGTTGCTTATCCTTGTCGTGTTTTGGACATTAGTTTCGTTGCAATTGACCAGTTACCATTAAGGAAAATAACACAAATCTTGTAACGATTTGGTCTGGGGCGTGCCGTGCTATGATACAGAGAGGCGATCGCATCAGGCGGCGCCGTAAGGGGGCGACGTAAACAACGAAATAAAACTACAATTTGAAATATTTAGGGGCGGCATTTCGAAGACTTGCATCATACCGAGAAAATATACCGCACGGTCCTGGATTTGATAATATGTGACTTATCTTTCTTAAGAAAGTTACAGACATTTTATGATTATTTTTTATGTGTTCATACTTAATTTTTATTGAGAAATAATTGTTTGTTTATTAAAGTGAATTAATATTGATTTAAGATTAATACAATTAAATTTTTCTGGAATAGAATCTTCTGAATTGTTAGTGCTAGCGTCCTACCAGTTTTGTTAATCAGAAGGAATGTCTTTAGCTGAGGTGCTGCAAGGGTTGAGGTGATATCAAGATTAAAATGTTATCAAGGTTGGAGTGGTTTCAGGGTTGAGGCGCTGTTAGGGGATATTCTGTTACGGTTGTGATGTTCTCAATATTGTTGTTTTATTTTGTTTTGAGGTTTAGTTTTACTTACTGTTAGGTTGTAATAATGGTAAGTCATCATCAAATAGTTTGACATAAGCAGAACTTTGCCACATTAACAGTCCTACAGAATGTCTCTCTCTTGTAGGCCAGATGCCCTGTCCCTGCAGACGTCATGCTAAAACCATAAGTTACATACTGAATCCATCTTCTCCATGGTCTTCCTCTTATTCTCTTTGCCGGGATGTTTCCTTCCATAATGGTCCTCTCCAGCCCTTAGTGTCTCATTATATGTCCAAAATACTTTAATTTTCTCGTTCTTATTTGTAGCATCAGTCAGTTTTCTTAGATTTTGAGTTCTTTCTGGATAGATTCATTTTGTTCTCTTCTCTTCTGTTCCTGATATACGGAGGTCTCTTCCGTAACATTTATATTGAAAAGCACATATATGGTTTTTCCACTGCCTTGTCCATGCTTCACACTCATATGATGCCACTGGGAATATGCATGCTCGTAGTATTCTCATCTTTATTCTCATCAGTTCCGTCCATAAGAACCTTAGCTGGACATTTGCAACCCCGTTGGTAGACCTGGATCTTACGAAAAACATTGCCCTTCTGTCCCACAAATATGCAAACCATATTCGACAAAACAGCTGTACTAACCAGCACTGTAAAAGAAATGGGGCTTCAAATAAATACAAGTAATACCATGTCAATAGTAGTGAGAGAGTAGACAGGTTGGCTGGCTCTGCCACTATATCAGAGTGTTAGCCAATGTATAGATCTGACATTCTCAACGTCCTCATAGATTGTGACCACAAAGAACATTTTCATTTAAACCAATCCACGCCAATTTCTAGCTTACAAGAACTTGGATTGAATATCGGTGTTGCCAGAAAAGAACAGCGTATCAGGTATATTAGTAGGCTCATCAACCACTGCTCTATCGCATGCTATAAATATATTTTCAATCATTCAATCAATCAATCATTCAATCTAATTCCATCTCCGCATATAAGGTTGTCTGTAATGGCTCTTGAACAATTCTGCCCTTTTCCCTGACAATACACACTACATAAACACGGATATAACACAACAGGGGCGTCTCATCTTGACCTAGACCAAAAATTAAAGCACCCATCCCTACGCTTAACAGCCAACTCCATCTTCCACCTGGGAATAGACAATAGACAATAGTTACTCGCTTCCTGACTTTTGCCTATCCACTTCCGGTTGTACCTCGCTTTCCAAAATGGTTTACAACAGAATGTCAGGTCCTATAATGTAACAAAATTATCTCATTTGTTTAATTTGTATTTCCTTGAGCAGTTCTCATTTCCCACCTAGTTGTTAGAAATACTTGTTTATTAATCAGTTCTCATTTCCCACCTAGTTGTTAGAAATACTTGTTTATTAATCAGTTCTCATTTCCCACCTAGTTGTTAGAAATACTTGTTTATTAATCAGTTCTCATTTCCCACCTAGTTGTTAGAAATACTTGTTTATTAATCAGTTCTCATTTCCCACCTAGTTGTTAGAAATACTTGTTTATTAATCAGTTCTCATTTCCCACCTAGTTGTTAGAAATACTTGTTTATTAATCAGTTCTCACCACATTTTGACAATAGATTACTCGCTTCTGACTTTCCATCCACTTTGTTAGTACTGCTTTAAAATCAGTTTACACCAGATGTAGGAATCTTATAATGTAACAATTATCTCATTTTGTTTTAATTTGTTTTTTAACAGTTCTCATTTCCCACCTAGTTGTTAGAAATACTTGTTTATTAATCAGTTCTCATTTCCCACCTAGTTGTTAGAAATACTTGTTTATTAATCAGTTCTCATTTCCCACCTAGTTGTTAGAAATACTTGTTTATTAATCAGTTCTCATTTCCCACCTAGTTGTTAGAAATACTTGTTTATTAATCAGTTCTCATTTCCCACCTAGTTGTTAGAAATACTTGTTTATTAATCAGTTCTCATTTCCCACCTAGTTGTTAGAAATACTTGTTTATTAATCAGTTCTCATTTCCCACCTAGTTGTTAGAAATACTTGTTTATTAATCAGTTCTCATTTCCCACCTAGTTGTTAGAAATACTTGTTTATTAATCAGTTCTCATTTCCCACCTAGTTGTTAGAAATACTTGTTTATTAATCAGTTCTCATTTCCCACCTAGTTGTTAGAAATACTTGTTTATTAATTGTATTTTATTTACATAACATTTGTCCTATTATTCTATTTATCCACATTTGACAAGCTTCATTTCTTCTCTTTATTTGTTTAAGAACTTATAGACACACATAAAGGGTTCCTATAGTGAAGGGTTAAGACATTTGCTTGTCGTTCTGAAAGTTATGGTTCCAAATCTGTTCCTAATCACATGTGCATTATTTTATGAGATTCCTTGGATTTTACTGAATTTAATGAGTTCATGCTTGGTCACTACTCTTGACAATTGGCGTGTAATTTATGCTGAAAGGGCGGAACCATATGGGAAACTGGTTCAACTACGTAAATCTTTTGTTTCTTATGTAGGGGGATTATATCTTATTCAAACGCTCCCTATCGACCACTTGTCAACCCTCTGTGTGATTTGTATGTGATCTGAGCCTAAGAGCGATTGTACGTTGTGACAGTTATGCGCCTGTAAGTAGGCCAGCACATCCGAGTTCTGCGCTGCTTTTTATTTACTAGAGTAGCATCCCTAGGGCTAACATCAGTCGCCTCTTACGACATGCATTGTAGGTTGCAGTTGTACTATTCTTTGCCTCCCTTGTGGGCCCCGGCACCACACTTGCGTATAGGGGATTAAAGCCTCTTTAACCCGAGGCACGGCCCTTTCAACCTAAGGTGAACAGTTTATTGGTTATATCAGAGCGTGTAGGCCAACAAACATGAACAATAAGAATTAGCTATGTCGATGCTTCCACTTAAAACCACTTAAGACTAACAAAATATACACTGGGTTATAATATCATCATCATCAGGTGCCGTGCCGGCTGGCGTAGGCGATCATGGATCTCCACAAATCTCTTTCGTTGGTGTTTGCTATAACTCAGATGTTGACGCTCTACCGTGCCATGAAGTCAGGCTATCCAAAATTTTTTCTCTCTGTCTTCCTCTGTCTCGTCTACCCTTGATTTTATCGGTTGTCACAATGTGTTCTAAACCTCCCTCCTCATCACATGCCCGAAAAATGATGATTGCCTTTTTCTTATATTGATGATAAGCCTTCTCTGTGTCTTGATCTCATTCAACACCTCCATATTAGTCGTTTTAGCAGTCCATGGGATTCTCACTATTCTTCTGTAAAACCCATGTCTGTGGCTCTCAGTGATTTTCGATCTATGTGTTCATTGTCCATGACTCGCATCCGTATGCCAGTATTGGGTTATAATATGCAAGAAAAAAGAAGATGGCAAGAAAACACAGGGAGAATACTATCGTTACTAACTGTAATACCGAGTGTTAGGGCGATATAACGCAGAGGGACATGAGCCTGAGAGATTTAATGATCGCATGGCTATAGTGCAGTTGCCACAAAACTGTTCAGGTTAGGATTTTTTTCTTTTATACCCCGACAGAAAAAATCCTTGGCCTTTCTGTGGATTGAACACAGGTTTCCACATGGGAGCTCCGTCTTATCACTCGGCCACGCCCACCTGCCCAACGTGTTCGTAGCGCGTTTTACGACGGTTGAGAAGCTCCCTGTGAGTGCGGGTTCAATTCCGCGGCTGGCAGAAAAGCAACAGGTTCTCCAGATTTACGGTGTTTGTGGCACCAAACCGATGGGCTACGATGTCCATGGCACCGAGTCGAAGAACTGAAAGCTCACGTGCTTCTGGATCAGAAGAAAAAAATATACACTCAGACAGATGCTTCTCAAAGAGAATACACGATAATAAAACATGATTGAGTGATTGATAGGACCATCATCATTGCACTTCGGGGAGCAACCATGTGTGCTCAGATCTCTTTCTTACACAGGAAATTCTCAGCTCCGTACAAGAACTCCGTAGCACCGGCAAGGGTTCCGATGTAATTTTAATGATGGTGAATATATTTTTGTAGGAATTTTATTCTGAATATTTTCTAATGAATTTTGCCCGGGCAGCGGCTTTCCAGCCTGTTCTTCTCGATTTTGAACTGCCAATGGTTCTTTTACGTGCTCATATTGAACACGGTACCTACGTTTTATCGTCCGTCTCCGATAGAACTAGAAACTCGATCTCACTTTCACTGAGATCAGGATATCTGGAAAATATAAAGATGGCTACACGAGGGTTTGAACCTGGTACTTTTGGTACGAGAGTCGAGTACCTAACCTCTACGCCACAGACGCCATCTTGAAAACAAGAGTTGCGTAACACATCTTGTAAAATTCATTAATGAATGGTAAATATAGACAAAGCTAATTACTGGAAAACAAGTATAGTGCAGCTCGAAGCATGGTCTGATTGATTCAATAATTGCAATTTTACCTATTGACTTCTGATAATGTTGACCGAAGGAAGGGTAATTTGCACAGTCTGATGTTATGCGATGGAAACTCAACTAATCAATACATGGGGTGGGGTCAGTTATACAACGCAGATTTACAATCTAAGAGATAGGATGATAGCATTGCTCTGGTTCCTGGTCGAGTTCACATAGTTGTTAAGTTTATTTTACACATGTGAGGTTTATTATGTACACTTGTGAAGATTAATTTACAACGTTTGAATGTCTCCGTTTGTAGTCGTGCATTTGTTAATGCTTTTAAATTCGTCACTCCTGTTGTTCGTTTGCTTGATAAAGGCCTTGTTGGTTGAAACGTTGTTGCATATTGTCATTGTTTTTAGTAATTTGTAAAACTACAGTACTTTGTTTACGTGTTTCACCAATCAAATAGTTTTACCGCAGTCTCATCTTTATTAAGATTATTTTACAACTGTGAGGTTTGAAAAAAAGTTATTTTTCTTTCACATCCTACATGCGTGAAGTTGTTGAAATCAAATATCTATAAGTCATATGTGTTCATGAAATCATTCGTTTCAGTTTTAGTAATTTTATTTTAGTTCTTTTTGTGTCCTGTATGTTCTCTGCTTGATAAGTACGTTTGATAAGCTTAATTTACTTTAGTAGTACAAAATAATGAGACAGTTTACATAGAAAGACAAAAGACAGCAAAGATATAAAACGGTAATGAACAACCAACCACCATTAACAGCATACAATAAAAAGAGATCGGGTGCTAGAGCTAAGAGAAGACCAAGAAAAAGATGGATAGACAATATCAAGACCACACTACATAAACACCGATACAACACAACAAGGGCGCCATCTGGCCCTAGAATTCATATTAAAGCTCCCATCCCTCCGCTTAACGGCAAGAGTGGACAGCCAATTACATCTTCCACCTGGGAACAGACAATAGACAATGGACGAATTAAAGATATGGAAGAATGTAAGGGGAGAGAGATCCTCCAAAGTCAAATCATATATATTTTACACATAATTAGGAAGAAACCGTGTTGGAAACCATAATTTTAAAATAGGTTTAGGGAAAGCGAACAAGAGAAAGACAAAGCCATCTGTTAGTGAGATACATTAAAATAATCGTTCATAGCAGCAGACGATGAGAAGTGTGTTTAACCAGCGAGCCAGCCCGTCTGCCCAGCGTGTTCGTAGCGCGTTGGACTACGGGTAACTATCCCTCTGTGTGTGCGGGTTCAATTCCGCGGGAATGTCAGAAAGAGCCACATATTCCCCAGATTTACGGTGTTCATGGCACCGAACCGAAGGTTACGATGTCCATGGCACCGAGCCGAAGAACTGAAGCTCAAGTGCTTCTGGATCGGAAAAAACAAAACCCAACGAGCCACGGAATCTTCGAGTATAGCATACCCTTCGACATCCGTTGGGGGAGATTGACAACGTATGAATCTGCCCGAAGAGTAATTAAGTCGGTTCTGCAACCAATAACAATAATCGATAACAGATGATTCCAATATTGTCATTTAGATGTAACAATTATAACATATTAGAAGGTTATGTTTAGGACAAGAGGACTGGAATCCTATCTATCTGCTATTATCACATACGGTTGTATAGATTGAGTGGTTATTTGATTATTTGACCATCACATCATTGCTATTGTCTATTGTCTTAGCATTGGCATAGATGACAAGCGATCTACTGTGAGTGTTGCAGAAAGCACGAGCTTCGTAGCTCTATCAAAAATTCTAGGAATCTCCGGAAAAAATGCTCTTCTAAACTGAACGACGTGACCATGATTCCAACAGAGAACATTTAGAACGAAAGCGTTTTAACCACTTCGCCACAAAGACCTGCGATCTCTTTTATATGTTATGGGGGAGTGAAAGATGTCATTAACTTAGTACAGTACTCTACCTCTTGTGATGTTATGGGTAAACATCATATATGATGGTAGCTGTACCACCGTCTGGTCTCGTAATGATATTGATGTTTCTTGTTGTTGATTTTACTTGTGAAGAAATCTTGTTATTATTGATGTATAACACAAAGTATATACACTCCGTAAGGTCATTACCAGCCTTTCTCTTGATGAAGAAATCAACGCTCGTATAGGGAGTGCAACTACTACATTCGGCAAACTATCAAAGCGGGCGTGGGACAACACAAAACTGACAATGCAGACGAAGATTCAAATATATCGAGCCTGTGTAATTAGTTCTTTACTTTATGGCTCAGAAAAATGGACAGCGTACTCAAGACACGAGAGGAGACTAAACATCTTTCACCTTCGATGTCTCCGTAAGATTATGAAAATCAGGTAGTACGACAAGATAACCAACTCTGAAGTACTGCAACGTGCAAACTGCCTACCATCATGGGCATACTCAGCAGTAGACGACTAAGATGGTTGGGGCATGTGAGAAGAATGGAAACTTTGTCGCCGATACAAAAACAAATGTTGTTCTGTGAACTTTCGGAGGGGAAGAAGCACTAGGCATGACCACTGCTCAGAATAAAAATTTTCAAAGATTCAATGAAAAACTTTTCCATAGTCCCAGCACATGGGAAAAACTAGTTTGATGACAAGTTGTTGAAACCATTGCAAGGGCACAGATTCTTTTGAGAAAGACTTATGTATGAGCTAACGACAGAAGAAAGCCCAAAACTCGAAGTTGTCACCGTAAAACTCTTGTCAATTTAACGTCTGTAAAGACGAAAAGGTCATTAAGGTAATTACACTCTTCATGAGACGAAATATACTTATACTAGTTAAATTGGTTATTGATGACAAGACACATTGATAAACATGTCCATCAGTACCACTTTCTCTCGGTCTGTCCTTCAGTCCGTCAACCCTACGTCCAACTCACAAATCCATTTTAGTATTGTCATGTTCTTATAATAATATGCAACTTTAGTGTTCATCATTCTTATACCGTGTCTCTTTCAGCATATCTCTATCTATATTGTCCTATACCTTCTGTGATATTTGTTCTATCAGTGATGGACTACCCTCTCCAGCTATACTTCTACCTAACTATATCCTCCTACTAACTATGCTACATAAGCAAATCTCAGTGACATAGAGTCAGAAGTAAGTTTGATGCAAGTTGTTTACATTGTGATAATTGGTAGGAGTTTTAAATAAGTTGCTATTTTGCATTTTTTTCCTGTGTCGGTTTCTAACACTTAACAAAGAAACTATTAAAGAAAGATTTGAGCAAGCGGACAAGATCGAGACAAAGCTATTTCCCCAGCTTCACTTAGCTGCAACAACTGTAGACTGATGTGTGAAGATTTCCTATACAGTCTATACGACATAAGAGAACTTTGCGGTTGATAGAAGAATATTTCAACTGAGAATGGTGTCTGGTGTTAAACCCGTTCCTAATGTGACATATTAGCCCTCTATGAGTGTGGGTTCAATTCCGCAGGCTGGCAGAAAAGCCACAGGTTCCCAAGATTCACGGTGTTCGTGGCACCGAACCGAAGGGTTACGATGTCCATGGCACCGAGCCTCTGGTGGAATGGATTAGAGCACGGGCTTCAATTCTGGAGACCAAGGAATAAGGCCAAGGAGTTTTTTTTAATGTTGAGGCATAAAGAAAAAATCCCAACTTGATCAATATCTCGACGACTACACTAACTACTTGGCCATTAAACTTGAAAGGCTCAAGTTCCCCATGTTCTACACCGCCCCAGAAAGTGGTTTTACATGAAGTAGAAACATTATTTTTTCATTGTGACATTTGACACAAACAATGAAGGAACCAATATCAAATAACCACCACAATATCCACAACCAGCCCAGAAGAATCTACCGCCATAACAAGAAACATTAAATATGAAAAATTCCATCTCAACTAAAATTCGATACGAATATAACACGTGAGTTAATACTGTTATATATATCTATATTAATTCGTGTGTCAATTAATTCGTTCTTTGTCGAGAGAAAATTGTACATAAAAGACATTTCTTGTACTCAATGTGGTATTCAGTAAAATTCTGATCGTTAAGTTGTGGCAAGCATCGATGGACACAAAAATTTGTTTTGGATGCTGCACAAACAATTTCAAGTCTATTTTGGTAAAGGTGCCTATGTTTTCCAGCATCGACGTTTTCATTCGGTGCGCCTGGAGGTATTTGAATAATTAATGGCGCAGTGTTAAGATCATTTTCCTGGTACATCTCTGGCAAATATATTTTCTTCCGTTGACAAACGACAGACAGGTCTAATGGGATGGTTGATTGATTGAACTTAGGAGTGTCGTGTTCGTTCTTCTCTGGAATACATATGATCGCTGTCTGGAGAGAGAGAAAGAGAGAGAGAGAGTAAAGGATGAAGATAGATTTGAGTGAGTCTCTCGTGGGAGAAATGATTATTAAACATTTTAACCACAGAATATCAGATCAAGTACCTTCTCCTCTTCGCAGTTTAGATGCAGTGAAATATAAAAATGTTGAATTTATTTTCTTTCCCCATCGTGCACTTTCTTACAATCGGCTACTTACACACCTCCTAATGTTTCCTCTCTTCTTAAAATGTTATCTTTCTCTTTTACTTCTTACCTTAAATGTGTCAGTCAAGTATATATATAAATTGAGTATCATGACATAATATTATGAATATCATGTTTCTTTATTATCTCTTTCTCTCTCTCTCTCTCTCTCTCTCTCTCTCTCTATCTTGTCTTTTAGGCATTGTCTTCAGTTTCAGTTCGGAATATCTTCATTGCACTCCGGACATATCCATAGGTGTTCCGATCTCCTTCGCAATATCTCTAACTGCGTCCAGCGACTGACCGTACCAGTTCGATGTTGATTGATGAACATAATCATATACCTGTTGTGCTGTTCTTTTCTGGCCACTCCAATTTTCAACCCAGCTCTTGCAATATAGTAGTTGACGTGGATTGATTTCAATACAAATCTTCATTGTCTGTGTCTTGGATTGCTCTAGTGTCTTGGGTTATAGATTGCAATATAGTAGTTGACGTGGATTGATTTCAATACAAATCTGCATTGACTGTGTCTTGGACTGCTCTAGTGTCTTGGACTGCTCTAGTGTCTTGGACTGCTCTAGTGTCTTGGACTGCTCTAGTGTCTTGGACTGCTCTAGTGTCTTGGACTGCTCTAGTGTCTTGGACTGCTCTAGTGTCTTGAATTGCTCTAGTGTCTTGGACTGCTCTAGTGTCTTGGACTGCTCTAGTGTCTTGGACTGCTCTAGTGTCTTGGACTGCTCTAGTGTCTTGAATTGCTCTAGTGTCTTGAGTTATAGATATTTGTGTTTTTTTGACCATATTCTGCTATGCAGTGTTTCCATCTTTTTTGGGGTCAACCTCTCGCCTTCGTTCCTGATGTTCTGTTTAGAAGACTCTGTATACAATGGAGTTTGGTTACATTCTTATTAAGTATCTGAACCACTTTATTCTTTATTTCTTAATGTAATTTAAGCAAGGTTTTTATTTCAACTTTCTCTTTTATGCTGATGTTGGTGACTCTATTTTCTTCTATGATGTTGTTGGTAACATTTCGTAGACATCGTATTCATCATCATCATCACCTTTCAACTCCCATCGGAGCACAGGTCTTCAACAAACTTCAATTCCATATTGTTGTACTATCCATGTTTGTTGAAGTTTTTTGGCTTATTTTTTCACAGGGTGAGGTAGCCAGCCCACACCAACCCTCCTTAGTTGCCTCTTACGACATGCCTGGCAGGTAGACATTGCTGCATATTCTTTCCTCCCCCTGTGGGCCCCGGCAGCACTCGGGCGGATCCCTACCTTAGCGCCTCTTACGACATGCCTTGTAGGGCGCAGTGTTGCAATTCTTTGCTTCCCTTGCGGGCCCGGCAACACACGGGCGCAGACATCGTATTACATATGTATTTATTTTAACTATGACTGTGCTTTGCTCATTGTCCATGTTTTGGTTCTGGTAACACAGAGTAGGCATGCAAATGCTGTTGATCATCTGTTGTTTGCTATCAGTGAGTTGTGTGATGTGTGAGGTGTCTTAACAATGGGGCTAGCTAGTAGGTTACAGCATTTACTTTTTTGTTCTTATGCCTTTTTCTCTCTATCTAGTCTGCCATCTTCTGTGAATATGCATCCTAAATATATGAATTCTTGCACTTAGTTGATTGTAGTGCCATTGGCATGGATGTCTAGTTTATTATGTTTTCATTCTATATTCATTATTTGGGTTTTAGTGTTATTGATTTTAATGTCATGATTTATATAAATTTGGTTCAAGCTGTCAAATGTTTTGTTGTAGGTTTTTTAAAAAAATGTATCACTAATCATCTGCGAAAAACAGTTCATTTATTTCATCATTATCTGAGTTTGACCCTTGAGTTATTTTATCCATGTATGTGTTGGGAGGACACATTCTTGTTAAAAATTATTCAAACACTATACACATTGGATAAAATCGACATCTATGCACACATGGCGCAACCATACGTGCGTGGTCCCTCTAATATTGCTGAAAGTGTCATCAGTTGAGTTCTTATAAATGAGTTTTTGAAGCGAATGAACATTTTTCTTAAATTCAGAGAGACCATGTACATATTGTGTGATGATGACTCGGTATGCATTGGGAAATGAACGTTGTTGATGAGCAAACTAGTTTACTGCTACTCTGGGACGCCGATGCACAGACACGAAGATCTGTGCACGGACATATAATAAATCTGAAACATAGAAAACAATCACGATCATACAAAAATTGATATAGTCGACATTTGTCAGGCAGTCTGGCGTAGGCATTCACAGATCTGAATCTTCATTTTTTGCTGAAGGACGACAAACCAGCATTCTCTTGTCAAGCAGTGAAAGATAACTGGCTGTGTAACAGTGGAACACGTTATCAGGTTTTTTCCCCTTCCTTTATTTTGGTCGCAAGCTCCAACTAGGCATGTATTGACAATAGAACAAGGGTAACCGTATACAAAGTCTGTGAGCGTACAATAACAGACCAGATATATTAGCAAGGGGGTTGTTAGTTAAATGGAAGTTGAACTTTTACCCTGTTTCTCTTTCCTGCAGCCAAGTTTAAGCTAATTATATTCTTTATAACAAACGCTTAGGTGATTGTCCGGTCAGAATGTCAATTTGACTGGGGTTTTTCCAACCTACAACAAGTAGATTCGACCGTGGGAGTACTTACAGGCCAATGACCGATTGTAAACAAAGACAAATGCCATACGATCAATAGAATGGATTTTGAGATTCAGGATCAGATCAGACAGGGAGACACACGCAGAAAGACACAGTGACAGAAAGATAGAGTAGTCTGAGTGAATTAGACCTCAACAGTTAATATTCGTCAGTTAGAAAGAGTAGAACAGAAGCACACAGAAAGATTCGACTAGTCAGGGAAGTCAATGACGTCGATATGAACAAGAGACACACACAGAAAGATTCGATAGTCAGGAATGATAGTCTAGAACAAGAGACACACACAGAAAGATTCGACTAGTCAGGGAGTAGTAGTCTAGAACAAGAGACACACACAGAAGATTATTCGTGAGTCTAGAATAGAGACAACACAGAAAGATCGACTAGTCAGGAGTATAGTCTAGAACAAGAGACACACACAGAAAGATTCGACTAGTCAGGGAGTATAGTCTAGAACAAGAGACACACACAGAAAGATTCGACTAGTCAGGGAGTGTAGTCTAGAACAAGAGACACACACAGAAAGATTCGATAGTCAGGGAGTGTAGTCTAGAACAAGAGACACACACAGAAAGATTCGACTAGTCAGGGAGTGTAGTCTAGAACAAGAGACACACACAGAAAGATTCGACTAGTCAGGAGTGTAGTCTAGAACAAGAGACACACACAGAAAGATCGACTAGTCAGGAAGTGTAGTCTAGAACAAGAGACACACACAGAAAGATTCGACTAGTCAGGGAGTGTAGTCTAGAACAAGAGACACACACAGAAAGATTCGACTAGTCAGGGAGTGTAGTCTAGAACAAGAGACCCACACAGAAAGACTCGACTAGTCAGGGAGTGTAGTCTAGAACAAGAGACACTCACAGAAAGATTCGACTATTCAGGGGGTGTAGTCTAGAACAGACAGAGCAGATCAGAGATAAGAGACATATATATACCCAGTGACAGTCAGAGAGGGTAGTCTGGGACAGACAGAGACGCACATGAAGCCCCGACAGTCAGAGAGGGTAGTCTGGGACAGACAGAGACGCATAGGAAGCCCCGACAGTCAGATAGGGTAGTCTCAGACAGACAGGACGCATAGGAAGCCCCGACAGTCAGAGAGGGTAGTCTGGGACAGACAGAGACGCACAGAAGCTCCGACAGTCAGAGAGGTAGTCTGGGACAGACAGAGACCATAGGAAGCCCTGACAGTCAGAGAGTAGTCTAGGACAGACAGAGACGCACAGGAAGCCCCGACAGTCAGAGAGGGTAGTCTAGAACAGTTAGATCTCAACAGTTAATATTCGTCAGTCAGAAAGAGTAGAGGAGATACACAGAACAGCTAAGGTACAGAGCTGAATAGACCAGGGGAAAAAACTAAGAGTAGAATATGTAAACTGGTCAGAAGACCAGAACGACTACAAGAGAGATAGACCGTCGCCCTGAGTTATAGTCAGACTCACAGAGGAACGTTCCAGTCAGACTGTCCGAAAGAAACAGAGAGGGATAGAAATTGAGAGAACATTATTTCCAAAAAGAAATCAGACTCATCTACTTATTTCCTGAAGTTCAGACTGAGTATAGAGTATATTAGTTATTCTATTCTACACCGACGAGCGTTGCCACCAGGAACCCATACCTATTTACTTCTTGTGGGTTTAGATTCGAGATGACTACAAGATAACCAGAATTCCACATAGAACAAACACTGCCATTTTTACAGGAGGAACTTTGATTAGTGACAAGAGCCTATTTCAGTAAATGTGTCACTAGACTCAGTAGGAGGTAAAGAACCCTAGTGATATTGTGTGAACATAATTCTTCAGACTATTTTGTGGTTCAGAGTATTGATAATTCATAGAGATAGAGAGATAGCGAGAGAAAATCTTAGTCATACAGCAAGTGCAGCAAAGTGAGCATTTCGGCCTCCCTAAGGTACAGAACATTTGTTAAGAGTTTCCACACAAGAAAAAGATGTGGTAATATGTAAATGTATGTTATGTATTATTTTTGATGTTGTATTGATAAATGATATGGTTATTATTTTTGTAGTTTCTATTTGTGAAAAATAAACATAATTAATCTCGTATGAGATATATATCCTTCTGTATGATAGTTGATATAATAGGTGTGTAAAGTAAAGTAAAGTAAAGGAACCCTTTCATACCTCGTGGTATATAGGACAATACAGTGTTAGGCCTGTATTTTCATTGACCGTCGGCACACGATGGGTGATGTGGTCAGCATCACGCCGGCCTCCTTTACTTTCCCAGACCATGTCTGGTACCCACTTGAGGCTGGGTCGACCTGAGAGCCGTCGCGGTAGGGAAAAATTCCACGCACACTGCGGGAGTTGAACCCAGACCACCAGCTTGAGAAGCGAGTTCACTAACAACTACGCTACAGCGGCTCTCAATAGGTGTGTGGATGAACGATAAGACTAAGTATAAATAGAAGCATGAGTAGGAAGCATTAATCACGGACCAGAAACGAAAGGTTCAAAGATCAAGAACCTCCATGTACAAGCTGATGAAACCTGATCAAGGGAAAAATGGATTAAAGTATGATACTACATAAGCTGTTACTAAAAACTTGATGATGCTCGATGATTCCATGTCAGGGCTGGTAAGTCTGAGCTCAAACTGTACTACATGCACCATGCCTGAGTTCTTTAGAATTTAAATGTCACATTTTAGGTGAGTGTCTTCTGATTTCTCCCTTTAAGGGGACTCTGTGCTGTAGATGTTAGGTTATATAGTCTGTCCATTAATTCGTGAGCACGTTTGAAATGGATTTTCTCGAAAACTACCTGTTGGATCTCAGTGATTTTTGCAAGCAGCCTTAGAATATCCATACGCTAGAGAAATATTTTTTTCCAAGAAAATTTTATGTAGTTTGAAATATTTCTTCTTCAGGTTATATTAAAATCAACCTCACCGGATTGTACACAATAGTAACAGATCTACGGTACACAGACGCGTTGTTCTAAAATACATTATGGTAACATAGAAATATCGTGAGTAAACAAAAATTTCACGAATTCCCGTGCACCTAACCCAGTCGACTTTGAAAGCGGAAAGCATATGACGTTATAATTGGGATACCGTTGTATAGTTATAGGCGTATCTCGCTATTTGTATGAAGCTATTGTATCATATTTGTTGGATTATCAAAACTGACATTGATATCACATTCATAATGAGTCTGAAGTGCACATTTATAACAATGCAGAAGGTTACAGTTTTAATATACCAACACTTCCGTAGGGAATCTAAGAGAGTCATCTATATTGCGATATTCATAACCCTGAGAAACGAACGCAACTGGCGTTTGGTCTGAATAGAGAATCCTTTTCCCGATGGATTAAACAGGACACAAAGTGCACTAATGTCAAGCAAGGAAGGAAAAGAACAATTGACGACTTTGACATAGATGTCATAAGACGGAGCTCTTGAAAATGTTTGCGACAAATCAACTTGTTACTCTCAGGAAACTGAAATTAAAACTGCAATCAGATTGCAGCATAGACATTTCTAAAAGTACTCTATGGAAAATTGTAAGAGCCGCCGGCTTCACCTTCAGAAAAACTATAGGCGGCAGGAATATTATTTGTGAAAAGCCACATTTAATTGCTGCCCAAAGTAAATACCTGAGGCAGATCCGTGAGCGGTGGAGGCAAGGCTATGATATTGTCTATTTGGACGAATCCTGGGTCAATGCTCACCACACCAATGCTAAAGAATGGCAATCAGTAGACGGTGAACAGAAAAGAAAAATACCAAGCAGCAAAGGCCAGCGTATTATACTAACACATGCAGGAAGCAGTGAAGAAGGTCTTGTCCATGACGCTGGACTTATTTTCCAATCAAAAAGTACCGACGGTAGGGACTACCACACAGAAATGAATGGACATATTTTCAGGCACTGGATGGAGAAAGATCTACTTCCAATTCTAAACAGACCATCATGCTTGGTAATGGATAATGCATCCTATCACAACGCAGTATCAGCGGAAGACAAAGTACCAACTGCATCAAATACAAAAGATCAAATTAGGACTTGGCTTGCTAATGAAAATGTCAGCTTCGATGATACATATTTGAAACCCGAGTTGTTGCACCTGGTGAGGATGACAAATAAGACAAAGGTGTTTCATATTGACAAAATCATTGCGGAATACGGCCACACGTCTTTGCGACTACCTCCATATCATGCTCACCTCAATCCGATAGAGCTTGTCTGGGCTAAAGTAAAAGGGCAAGTTGCCGAACAGAACAGGACGTTTAAAATGTGTGATGTTGAAGTTCTGACACGTGAGTCCCTCTCAATGATAGACATGCAGTTCTGGAAGAAGTGTGTTGAACATGTGCTCCGAGAGGAAGACGAGTACTGGCACCGAGATGGATTACAATTTGTCCAGCCAGTAACAATTATCAACCTCATGGAATCGTCAGATTCGGGATGATACAAATCATATTTTGATTACAGACTGAGAAATAGCAACGTATACATTTCCATATCCAAATGCGTCTACCATCATACAATTTGTGGTGAAGTTAAGACACCCTGGGGTCTAATGGTGACCGAAGGGAGGACTAACTGTTGCATATTGTATCCAAGTTCACGATTTCACATAAAGGGCAACACACTTAATTACTTGACCCTATCAAGTTAATATGGAGATACACCTATGAATAGAATTGACATGGACAAATTCTAGGGATACTGTAAAATCTAAAATTTGAGCCCACATATTTGCAATTGTCATAAAGATCAAAGGAATTCGCCGATGTGCAAAATCCGTAGCATCTATGGACTACTGGTTAGCTTTATTTTAGCGTCATGGATATTCTAAGGCTGCATGCAAAAATCACTGAGATCCAACAGTTAGTTTTCGAGAAAATCAATTTTAAACGTGCTCACGAATTAATGGACAGACTATATCTTTCCAAAGGTACACTTTCTCGTGGAGCCATCTGAATATTTTTCAAGAGATCCCTGATCTCAGTATAGATGAGATCGAGTTTCTAGTCCTATCGGAAACGGACGATAAGACTTAGGCCCCGTGTTTAATTTCAGAACGTAAAAGAGCCCCTGGTAGTTACAAATCGAAAAGAGCAGGCTGAAAAGCCGCTGCGTGGCAAACTTCATCAAAAAGATAAAAATAAAATTCCGACAAAATTTCTTTACCATATTAAAAATTACTTAGAGGAACCCCCTCCCCTCCTCCCTGGTGCTATGAAGTTCATTTCTCTACCGCTGAGATCTTCCTGTGTAAGAAAGAGATACGAGCACACATGACTACTCACCAAGGTGCAATGGTGATGGTCTTATCAATCAATCAATAAATCACACAATCAAGCAGTGACTTTGTTTATCCATCACAAGCCAAGGATCCTACCCATGCATCTATTTTTTCTTCTTCGAACGCTCCACATTGATCACTTGAAAACCCTTTCGCTGCTACATACTTTCCAAATAAATAATAATAATTCCTCTCGTACCGTTATACGTGACATAGGGCCTGCAAGTAATTTCTCCATACCGCTCTATCCTGGGCAACTCGCTCAATCTCCTCCATGAAACTGAGACCGATATTTCCTGCCTCTCTCAGCAAAGTTCGTTTCAGGGTCTCCTTAGGTCGACCTCTCTTTCTTGAACCCTTTGCATCCCACTTCAATGCCTGCTTTGATATTCTTTGATCATTTCTCCTCAAGGTGTGCCCAACATATCTCCATCTTCTCTTTCTTATAACAGTTGTCACTAGTGGTTGACCAGACATGTCTCTGATTTCATCACTTCTCCTGAATTCGTTCCATTTTATATTCATTATTTTTCGCAGACATCTATTTTCAAATGCATTCAACTTGCTTTCTATATCTTTAGTCATTTTCCAACTCTCGCTGGCATATGTTAGGATTGATACAACATTTGAATTGAAAATTCGTCCACAGGCTGAGCTAAAATAGCTACTCTTTCTTTCTAGGTCACAAACGTGAATGTACGCTTATAGCAGTGACAGTTGCAATGTATAACGTGTTAACACGTCTTTAGCCCACAGAGGATAGATAATAAGAGACGTGTTAATGCGTCTTTAGAAGAGAATGGGGAAAACGTATATATACGTCTTTAGCAGCGAAAAGGTTAACCACTCTTTGTGATTTGCATGTGATCTGAACCTAAGAGCGATTGGTAGTTACGCGCTTAGAAGTAGGCACGCACATCCGATTTCTATGACGCGTTTTATTTTTTAGTGTAGCTTCCATAGGTACATCACTCGCCTCTTACAGCATGCCTTGTTGGTCGCAGTGTTACTATTCTTTGCTCCCCTTGTGAGCACTGGTAACACGCGTGGGAGGCATCTATTTAAAGAATATAGCAAACTCCAACTCAATTATTTTGTACTTTCTCATTACTACTGGTATAGTACAGTTATACAGGGTGTTCAAGATAATAGCAGCCTGTGAATGGAGTCAATCTGGCATATATGTATGAAAATGAGAAGGTTCAGTTATGACGTAGTATAGGTCAAGGTTATGTGACGGTATGTAATTGTAGTGCGGGAAGGGGCGATGAACAAATGTGACGTAAAACGAGCTAGTCAGAACCGGTTTAAATAGTACATAAACATAACGCGATAGATTATCTGGCAACTTTCGATTTGTCAATGGGGCTGCTTTAATCTTGAACACCCTGTATTTAGATCACAAAATAGCCTTTGACAAAAGTTATCATTGATCGATGTCACATAAAAAATGAACAGTCGCATAACAAAATAAAATCCAGCAAATTTTCTATATTACAAGGGTAACTAATGAGAGGGGAAATATAAAGTGCACTTTATTTGACAAACTTTAGATTAGAAGGGATCAACAGTTCTGGACAATAGCATCTACAAAAATAACCATTTTGAAATATTCCAACAAAGTCCTGTCTAGATGGACAATACAATAAGGACATTGTTCTGGAAGTTTTGTTAGTACTGGATATTGTTAAACATTGATGGCACAAATCCTGTACCATTGTGTTCAGTATTGATCATAGATTTGTAAAGCATTTTAATTTAGAAAAAACTTGTTTATAGAGATATTTTGTTACTGGTAGCAGCAGAAAAATCACTTTAAGAACTTTGACTTTTTAATGATTTATTGTAATGAAGTAATTTTATGTAGGGATGAAATAAGTTGATGTAAGGATGAAGTAACTTTGCTGAGAGAGGCAAAAAATATCGGTATCAGTTCCATGGAGGAGATTGAGCGAGTTGCCCAGGATAGAGCGGTATGGAGAAATTGCTTGCAGGCCCTATGAGAGGAATATATTAATGTATAACGGTATGAGAGGAATTATTATTATTATTATTAAGGATGAAGTATTTTGATGGAAAGCCGAAATAATTTGATGGAGTGCTGAAATAATTTGATGGAGGGATGAAATAATTTGATGGAGGGATGAAATAATTTGATAGAGGATGAAATAATTTGATGGAGGGATGAAATAATTTGATGGAAAGCCGAAATAATTTGATGGAAGGATGAAATAATTTGATGGAGGGATGAAATAATTTGATGAAGGTATGAAATAATTTGATGGAGGGATGAAATAATTTGATGGAGGGATGAAATAATTTGATGGAAAGCGAAATAATTTGATGGAGGATAAAATAATTGATGGAAAGCCGAAATAATTTGATGGAAGGATGAAATAATTTGATGGAGGGATGAAATAATTTGATGAAGGTATGAAATAATTTGATGGAGGGATGAAATAATTTGATGGAGGGATGAAATAATTTGATGGAAAGCCGAAATAATTTGATGGAGGGATGAAATAATTTGATGGAAAGCCGAAATAATTTGATGGAAGGATGAAATAATTTGATGGAGGGATGAAATAATTTGATGGAAGGATGAAATAATTTGATGGAGGGATGAAATAATTTGATGGAAGGATGTATGTTTAAAGAAAGTTACGAAGAAATGTAAAGCTCTGAGGTCGCAATTGCAATTTGAAGAACATAGATTTTTCATAGCAGCCACTGTGTAAACTTTCGTAGTAGTTAGAGTTCTAGATTTAGACATTTCTCAAATATAAATCTTACAGAACATTTCTCATAATCTATTGATCTATTGAACAGGGACAAGAACAAACAAATAAACCCAATAAGTACTCATAATTGAAGAAAATTGATTGCATAGAAAACTAATATTGAAGAAAGTGAAGTATTTTGAAAATAAAAATAGACGTGAAGATTTAATAAAGATAACTATGAAGAAAGATATTTAGAAAGGATAGAGAAGTTTGAGTCTAGGCAAACAATTTATACCGAAACAGAACATTGACTTTAATGACATAAATAGAAACAACTCATCTGACAGTTTATATAGATAATTTCATGCAAGTGACTGAATATTGAGATGAAATATGTTTCAGCAAATCGACCACAGCTAGGCATGAAGAATTTAAAGGATGGAATAGTGGTTTGATATGACTTGTTTAAAACAGAGTGATCTGAAACAATTTATATGAAGTATATGATTTGACACTTCTGACAGTTTTGCAAGATAATTTCTGAAGTTTACTTGTCACAGTTTGCACTGAACTATGGATGTGTTGATTGGGATGTACGTGATTTAAAGGGATCATCATTTGATATTTTAGTTATATGACAGTTTTGCAGATAATTTGTACTTGTAATTACTATTTTTTATATGATGGGTATATGTATTTAGTAAAGTATTTTCTTCTTCTGCGTTCTTATTAGATTGAGATTTTAGATTCTTATATAAATGCCTTTATTCTACCAGAATGTTATGATCATATTAAAAAAATCAGATTTTGCCAAAATGCATAATCACAGTAAATGGGACTCATCTAAGACAAGTGCAGCAATTTAAATACCTCGGAGTCCTGGTAACATCAGATGGCAGATGCCGATCAGAAATAAAGAGCAGAATAAGACAAGCGAAAACATCGTTCCTAAAATTGTGAAGCATTATCTGCAACAAGTCCTTGTCAATCCCGATCAGAATGCGAGTTATTCAGTGCTACATAGTACCAATACTGACATACGAATGCGAGTCATGGACAATGAACACACGGATCGAAAAATCCCTCAGAGCCACAGAAATGTAGTTTTACAGAAGAATGTTTAGAATCACATGGTCTGCTAAAATTACCTATGTTGAGGTATTGAATGAGATCAAGACACAGAGAAGGTTTATAATCAATATAAGAAAGAGGCAGTCATCATTTTTCGGGCATGTGATGAGGAGGGAGGTTTAGAACACATTGTGACAACCGGTAAAATCGAGGGTAGACGGGACAGGGGAAGACAGAGCGAGAAATTTTAGATAGCCTGACTTCATGGCACTGTAGAGTGTCAACATCTGAGTTGATAGCAAACACCAACGACATATATTTGTGGAGATCCATGATCGCCTCCGCCAGCCGGCATGGCACCTGATGATGATGATATAAAGGCCGCCGTCTACCTCAGATTATCAGCCACACCATACAGTTTTTATTGGACGCTGTTGTAATTGAACCACCGCGCTTGTCAGGTCTGCATACTGGGGCAGTTCTATAGGATATGCTCTGTCGTTATACTCGTCAAGTCACAGGGGCATAGGTCGTTGGCGTATATCTTGAATTTAGTGCGCAGGTGGTGTCTCATTTTGTTGTGACCCGTCCGGAGGCGAAGTATGACAGTCTGGTCCTTTCTGGACAGTTGATAATATCCATCAATCTTCTTGTGTTTTGGGTGTTCTTTATTCCCTCTGCTTCAGTAGTGACCTCTGCGATGGTTTTTGCTTCTTCATAGCTCACCAGATTGTCATCTTGAGACATCTCTGCTCCCTCTTTAGCCAGCCAGTCAGCATCTTCATTTCCCTTGAACATGCAGTGTGAGGGTATCCACTGAATTACTACAATCTCGGAACTATGGCACAACAGATCTAAGGTTGACAACTGTGTCAAGTATTTGAAGAGCATGCTTTTCAATCAAAGATTTAGGGAAAACTTCAAAGGGTAAACGAACTCAATTATGTACATCGGTAAATTAATTCCTGCAAACGATAGGCTAGGGAATGGAAGCAAGCAAATGAGCTGAGCATGTCAATTTCACGTACTGTGAAACCATGACATAGAAATCGAAAACCCTATAACCGAAATAATGAATATAACCAAAAAAAAAACATAATAAACTAAACGTCCATGTCAATGATATTACAATCAACCAAGAGCAAAAATTCAAATACTTACGAAGCATATTCACAGAAGACGGAAAACTAAACAGAGAGATAGTGCTAGAGAGCAAAAAGTAAATGCTGTAACCTAGCTCCCATTATTAAGATAACCAAAGATCTCCCTGACAGTTAAACATATCAAATGTTTTTCTTCTTTTGTCGTCACACTGCTACCGGGTTGTTGCACAGTGTCGTCACACTGCTACCGGGTTGTTGCCCAGTGTCGCCACACTGCTACCGGGTTGTTGCCCAGTGTCGTCACACTGCTACCGGGTTGTTGCCCAGTGTCGTCACACTGCTACCGGGTTGTTGCCCAGTGTCGTCACACTGCTACCGGGTTGTTGCCCAGTGTCGCCACACTGCTACCGGGTTGTTGCCCAGTGTCGTCACACTGCTACCGGGTTGTTGCCCAGTGTCGCCACACTGCTACCGGGTTGTTGCCCAGTGTCGTCACACTGCTACCGGGTTGTTGCCCAGTGTCGTCACACTGCTACCGGGTTGTTGCCCAGTGTCGTCACACTGCTACCGGGTTGTTGCCCAGTGTCGTCACACTGCTACCGGGTTGTTGCCCAGTGTCGTCACACTGCTACCGGGTTGTTGCCCAGTGTCGTCACACTGCTACTGGGTTGTTGCACAGTGTCATCACACTGCTACCGGGTTGTTGCCCAGTGTCGTGGTTTTCTGTTTTTGTCTTGCGCTGTTCTGGTGGCCTGTGTGATTGTTATCTTTGCTCTTTCACAGGATTCTGCTACGCCATCTAACCATCTTTTCCGTGGTCTTCCTCTTGCCTTCTTTCCCGATATTCTGTTGTAGAAGACTCTGTATACTGTGGAGTTTCGATGCATTCTTATTAAGTGGCCAAACCACTTCATTCTTTATCTATGTTATTCAAGCACGGTTTTGTGGCAACTTTCTTTCTTATGCTATTGTTGGTGATTCTGTCTCTTCTTGTGTTGTTGGTAACTTTTCGCAGGCAACGCATTTCACATGTAGTTATTTTTGTAACTGCGCTTTGCTCATTGTCCATGTTTGGCTCTGGTAACACAAAGTAGGTATAAAAGTGCTGTTGATCATCTGCTGCTTAGCTGCCTGTGAAATTTTTGGATGCCTTAACAGTGGGGCTAGCTGGTAGGTTACATCATTTGCTTTTTGCACGCTAGCCTCTATCTCTTTATCTAGTCTTCCGTCATTCTGTGAATATGCTTTCTAAGTATTTGAATTCTTTCACTTGGTTTATTTTAGTGCCATTGACATGGATGTCTAGATTATTATGTTTTCTTCCCATATTCATTATTTCTGTTTTAGTGTTGTTGATTTTCATGTCATGATTTATACAATTTTGTTCAAGGTGTCAATATGATGTTGTAGATCTTGTTCATTTTGATGTATCAGACACTGATCATCTGCAAAAGCAGTTCATTTATTTCATCATTATCTGAATTTGACTCTTGAGTTATTTTATCCATATATGCAATAAAGAGTAGTGGTGAGAGAACACAACCTTGTCTAACACCTGATGTAATGGAGAACCAGTCGGTCATTCCTTCTGTTGTTCTTACTGTACTCTGGCTATCTTGATATAAGGCCATGATATTACCTAATGCATTAAGGTAGATCTATCCTCACCAAATGACGAAAAAAATGCCATTTGCCATTTTTAGTTTATTGCATTTTTAGAAACTACATGCATTTGACTACAACTTCAAATTGTTTTGGAACGTCTAAATGCCTTCGTGTTTTCATTACATGCATGTTTATGTGATCACCCTCCTCACAATTTTCCTTAGCAACCATTGTTTACACTTAGTTACTATGTTTCTACACTCCACCCCCTCACATAAAATGCGATTTAATTCTGAAAATTGATTTATAACAAGAACGATGACATATCCACTAAGGGACACTACTCTAATAATGTTAGATTCTCGCCAAAGTTCTCATGAAGACTGAATGAAACTAGTGGACACTTCTGAATGTAAAATATTTTTTAAACTTTTGAGGCATTGCTTTTGTCATTTGAAATTAACGTTGATTCATTGTTTGGAAGGTAAATTATACTAGCTAGATATTAATATTTAATTAAAAGTAGAATGGGTAACAAACAGAAGTCTGGTAAATCAAATAAACGAAGATTCTGTGGCAACAAATATTCAAGGAAAAAAACATGAGGTTTCCGTACCTGTTATTGATACAGCTGTAAAACCTTGCCCTTCTGCAGAGAAAGTTTCCCCACAAGAACAATATTTATTGAATGAGCAGAATAGTAGACATAATGGGTTTATCCTTATTGATATGGATCATCTCTTCAACTTTCTTACTTCTACTATAAGATGTGATGTGTGCAGTCAATATACTGTGTCATGTGAACTGAATCATAAGTCACGAAATGGATTCTCACATGATATAACACTAAGGTGCACAAATTGTAATGAATGGGAGACAAAACTGGCAACTAGTGGAGAAGCAGAGACAAGTGGACACAAAGAAGTGAATTTGAGATGGTGCAGCATCAATAATCAAGTTATTTTCTAAACTTGGGCTTCCCAGTGGATACTATTCTGTGGAAAGCTGTAAAATCAAGGACACCATTCGAATAAATTGTTCGGCGGTGAAGACATCAAAAGCAACACAGAAAAGAAGAAAACACTGAGAGCCATCAGAAAAGGCTTCCTAGATACCACAGAAGCCAGAGAAGGAGATATGTACACAACAGGTGGTCATTAGTAGCACTCTGGTAAGTAAAATAGTGGAAAGTTTTCGTTTTCAAGTTTCCGTCAATTGTATTTTTGTGTTGTTGTCAAACTTTCAAACATGATATCTCAAACAATTTTTGTCTAATTGACTTGCAATTTGGCACATATATTCTTAGATATGCAATGCTTAATGTGAAGTAAAATAATCTCAAACCAATAAAAATAGCTATATTTTCTTAAATTTAAGCAAGTTTGAACAATGGAAATTTTACAACTTTTGGGAGTGGTATATCATTTAAATTCATTTTTAAAAAAAGTTCTTTATGAAATTCAAATATTTTACTTCACATTAACCAACTGACTGTTGCGAACATGTATGCTAAAAATGAAGGCTTTCAAACAATTGGCTCCTGAGTAATCTTGTTTGAAAAAGTATCTATTTTTAGTAACGGCGGCCATATTGTAATCTAATTTGCATATTAAAGAAAAAAATTTTTTCATCAGATAATTTTTAAAACCCTATTAAGTGTAACTGTGTGGTTTAAATTAAGCTGGGAACTATATTAACAATTATAGCCTTCCTGAGGATAGATCTACCTTAATTATGTCTCCAAAATGTTTGCTCATCGTCCATAATTCTGCACTATACAAAATACAGAGTAGATATAGCACTTGATAAGCCTCATCTTTAACTTATTTTTTATTTATTTAGATGTTAGTAAGTTGCTGTCATTAAATGTACTTTTGTACTAATGGATATTTCTATTCTGTTACAAATCTCGTTTCCCACCTGCCACTAACAGTATTCATATGTTCTAGATATAAAATATTGTTTGCTTGCTTCTGTAGTCCTCCATGTACTTTAATATTAATTTATAGCCTCTTAACTTCTTTACTGATAACTATTGTATTCGTTTTCTCAATGCTAATGTCTAGTCAGAAATCTCGTCATAATTTTTCGAGCACAAATTAGATGATACCAGTTGGGATTATAGCTGGGGGTAACAAAGAAGAAACCAGTTGAGAAAGGAAGACATCAGGAAAAAAAGTGGGTACAACATCAGTACTGAACTTCATCAAGAAACAACAAATTAAATAGTTCAGGCATATATCAGATTACCAACAGACAGTGCACATCACAGAGCAATGCTGCTCCGATACAATGGGTACAAAGCAAAAGGCTACGCAAAAGATGGACCTCAGCGATAACAGATGCGACGAAAGACACTATCTACGAAGCGCGCACAAAGGCCCGTTTTAGAAATCTCTTCTTGATCTGGCGCTGTGAGACAAAAAATGATTGTAGAAAAGAAAATCTGGCCGAAGGGCAAAAGCTCAAGTGCCGCTGGATCATTGAAGAAGAAAAGAAAAGAAAGAAAAAACAAAAAGAATGTCTAGTCCATATTGTTTGTTAGTTTTGACTAGTTTATCTCCTAGTTATTGTAGTTCTTACTCAGTCTCGGATACAAGTACTGTGTCATCTACATACGTTAAGTTATTTATTATTTTTCTATTATCTTGAGTCAGGGCAGTACTTCCAGCTTTTTGTAGATTTTCTCTGTGTAGATGCTACTATACAGGATGTTCCAGATAAAAGCAGCAAATCTCGCATTCTTCTTCATCCTTCTTCCCTAAGGAGGCACAGGTCCGCAGTCAAGGCCTTCCAAGTCCGCACATCCAAGGCCATCTTTTCCAGATCTCTCCACACTCTCCCCATTTTCTTGCATTCAGTCTCCAACTCCGTCTCCAGGTGTTCCTGGGTTTCCCCTACCTCTATTGCCCTGGGGGTTCCATCGGAGAGCATGTCTTGTGATGCTGTTAGGAGTTTCCTCAGTGTGTGTCCTATCCATCGCCACCTTCTGCGCCTTATCTCTTGTTCCACCTGTCGTTGTTCTGTTCTATCCCAGTGTTCCATGTTTGTAGTCCTGTCATACCATCGCAGATGGAGTATCCTGCGCAGGCATCTATTGATGAATGTCTACAAATGGTCTCTCTACTTCTTTGTCCAAATAGACAAACCGCAATGCGTAAAGGGTAACTTTTGATTTATAAACGGGGCAGCTTTTATCTTGAACAGTATGCGTATATAGACAACATGACATGCTACATATGTCATTGCCTCGCATTTCTTTTTATGCCAACGTATTGAGAGTATTGGCAAAGCAACATCAGCTTTTAAAAGTCTAAATAAAACATGGAACTGCAAGTTATATAGTACTCGTATTAAAAACTAAATTACGAAATTTCAATTCAAAAGTTGTATCAATCCTAATATGTGCCAGAGAGAGTTGGAAAATGACTAAAGATATAGAAAGCAAGTTGAATGCATTTCAAAACTGATGTCTACGAAAAATAATGAATATAAAATGGAACGAATTCAGGAGAAGTGATGAAATCAGAGAAATGTCTGGTCAACCACAAGTGACAACTGTTATAAGAAAGAGAAAATAGAGATATGTTGGACACATCTTGCGAAGAAATGCTCAAAGAATATCAAAGCAGGCATTGTACTGGGATGCAAAGGGTTCAAGAAAGAGAGGATGACCTAGGAAGACCATGAAACGAACTTTGCTGAGAGAGGCAAGAAATTTCGGTCTCAGTTCCATGGAGGAGATTGAGCTAGTTGTCCAGGATAGAGCGGTATGGAAAAATAGCATGGAGGCCCTATGTAACGTATAACGGTACGAGAGAGGATCTTATATTATTAATTAGCACATCGCACAACTCCCTACCTAGAGGTTTAGTTTCTGTCCTTTGATCTGTCCGGCTCAGGTATCCCTGTCTTAATTCAGGTTAAGCGGGGGAAATGGCGAGGTCACGTGGTGTAGCTGTGGTCTGATTTCCCATAATTCTTACCGAGTCTGAAGGCCCATAAGTTTATAGTTGGCTCTGGTCGGGCATACCCTGCAGAAGGCACAGCCGAGTGTCACTGGACAAGCACGTGAGTGGAAACCGCAAGGCAAATGGAAAAGAGGATGTTATAAACAGACCTTGAGACGGATTCTTTTTGAGGAACTAAGTTATGATGGACTATCCTGAGAGATCATAAAGAAAACAGCCAGAGACCGGGAAAATTGGCGAATAACTGTTGAGGCCCTATGCTCCACGAGAAGCGGAGAGAAATAAGTAATGTCATGCAGGGCCGTGCGGTATATTTTCTCAATATGATGCAAGTCTTCGAAATGCCGCCCCTCAAATGGTTTTTCCTTAAAATAACATTCAATTCTAATTGTGTTTTCATTGCTTATGTCGCTCCTCTTACAGCTCCGCCTGATGCGGCTGCCTCTCTGCATCAAAGCACGGTACGGCCCTGATGTCATGTGAGATGTTTCATCGCGATCTACAATAGAGTACGTATAAAAGTGTGTTTGCTTATCAATGACGTTCATCGATGAAACATATTTTTACTATTGATTATTGCTACGTATCATGGGACAAATATGTCACTCCCTTTTATATCCAGCGGAGAACGTGTATCGATGAGGATGTATTGATTGTTTTAGCATTATATAGCTTCTTTTTTGTGGATGTCGGACACCCAAGACTTTCTTGTTCTCACTTTTCTATAGAATGGGTTGCTTTGTTCGTTTGGTTCTCAGACATGGATTTTCATTTTTGTGTGTCGTTTCATATAAAAATGTTATATTTTCCTTGTGGTTCTCATACTTTTGTTTTCTTTTGTTTTCTTACTTTGTTTAAATAAAATATTTCTCATTGTTGTGTGGTTCTCAAACCTGAGTTTTCATTTCTCTTCCTCCTTTCTTTTAAATACTTCTTTCTGTTCGTGTTATTTTTTAATATGAATTTTCCTTTTTTTTTACACTTCTATGAAGTCCTTGTTTATTTTCTGATTGTTCTTCGATACCAATTTTAGTTTGTTTCCTCGACTACTTTTTTTTTTTTTTTCGATCCAGAAGTTTTCAGCTCTTCGGCTCGGTGCCATGGTCATCGTAACCCTTCCGTTCGGTACCACGAACACCGTAAACCTGGAGAACCTGTGGCTTTTCTGACACCCGTGGAATTGAACCCGTACTCACAGAGGGCTTGTCACCCGTAGTCCAACGCGCTACGAACACGCTCGGCAGACGTGCTTCCTCTACTATCAAATACTTGTTTATGTTTGTGGAGTTCTCGTATATATGTTTACATTTTCTTCTTCTTTCTATTGAACAATGCTTCTTGGGGTTTAGACGTTTGTTATTGCATCTCTCTGTTGTGTGCGGAGGTGACTATATAGTTTGAAATTAGAACACAATCCCCTATCAAAGGGACGTGATCAATTTTGACACGTGAGTATTGTGTGCTCTATCGTTTTGCCCAGCTAGTTTGACTCATTATCATCAGGTGCCGTGCCGGCTGGCGTAGACGATCATGGATCTCCACAAATCTCTGTCGTTGGTGTTTGCTATCAACTCAGATGTTGACGCTCTACAGTGCCATGAAGTCAGACTATCTAAAATTTTCTCTCTCGTCTACCCTCGAATTTACTGGTTGACACAATGTGTTCTAAACCTCTCCTCCTCATCACATGACCGAAAATTGATGACTGCCTCGTTCTTATATTGATGATATGCTTTCTGTGTGTCTTGAGCTAATTTGACTACGCCTCAATAATACGGACATTCTCAGCTTTGTGAATTGTTTCTGTGTTGCTACAGCGTCACATTTGACTATCTTGCACTGTTGATCCCATCATTCTGTAAGAATGTATTCTGTCCACTTAGCTTCATGTATCCAACTATACGCTATAGTAATTTGTTTTATGTAGCGAAACAGTCTAAACAAATGTATTGTTTGATCAGTCTCTGCTTTAGTATCGTAGTTAACGCTATGCTGTACTATCGTATGTAACGCTATGCTGTACTATCGTATGTAACGCTATGCTGTAGTATCGTATGTAACGCTATGCTGTACTATCGTATGCAACGCTATACTGTACTATCGTATGTAACGCTATGCTGTAGTATCGTATGTAACGCTATTCTGTAGTATCGTATGTAACGCTATGCTGTACTATCGTATGTAACGCTATGCTGTACTATCGTATGTAACGCTATGCTGTAGTATCGTATGTAACGCTATGCTGTAGTATCGTATGTAACGCTATGCTGTACTATCGTATGTAACGCTATGTTGTAGTATCGTATGTAACGCTATGCTGTACTATCGTATGTAACGCTATGCTGTACTATCGTATGTAACGCTATGCTGTACTATCGTATGTAACGCTATGCTGTACTATCGTATGTAACGCTATGCTGTAGTATCGTATGTAACGCTATGCTGTACTATCGTATGTAACGCTATGCTGTACTATCGTATGTAACGCTATGCTGTACTATCGTATGTAACGCTATGCTGTACTATCGTATGTAACGCTATGCTGTACTATCGTATGTAACGGAGTTAGTGGTAACAAAACAGAATGTATCGCTTCAAAAACTGTTCATATAAAAATATAATAAAATAAAAAAAAGTCTAACATATTTGTCAGATTTGTATCGATGATTGATTTGATAGGTTGATTCATATAACCATCATCATTGCACTTTGGTGAGTAACCATGTGTGCTCTGATATCTTTCTTGCACAGGACGATCTCAGCGGAAGTGCACTAACTCCGTAGCACGGGCGAGGGTTCTCGATGTAATTTAGAAGATGGTAATAATATTTTATAGAAACTGACAATTGTAAAAAATACTAAACAAAAAAAACTTTCAATTGTATTTGACCAAGGCAGCCGTTTTCCAGCCTGTTCTTATCGGTTTTGAACTGCCAAGGATTCGTTTACGTATAATATCAGGATATAGATAACTGGCATTGTCATCAAGGAATGAATTGTCAGTGTTTCATCTTCTTCTTCAAACGCTCCATATGTTATCTCCGAACGACCACTTGTTAACCACTCTGTGTTATTTGTATGTGATCTGAGCCTAAAAGCGATTGAACGTTGTACCAGTTATGCGCCTACAAGTAGACCAGCACATCCGATTTCTGCGATACTTTTTATCTGCTACGGTAGCTTTCCTATAACATGCCTAGTAGATCGCAGTGTTACTATTCTTTGCTCCCCTTCCGAGCCAGGTAACAGTGGCCTCTCAGTATTTAAAACGTTTATTTTGTTGACCAACATTATCTTACACATAAATTCCAAAATTTTTTCCCCCCACCGCCCACTTTGCATAACATAAACCTTGTAACGCCTCCCTCCACAATATAACATTTTGCCAACACCTCCTCCCTCCTACATATATACATGCTCCATTTTCTCTTTGACATAGAAAATTTAATATATATTCCTGTCATACATGGTCAATTTTCAAATGATTTTATACAATTGACAATTGATGAAAAAATGGATTGTGTAAGAAGTGCATAAGATGAATTTAAATGCAGAATTCAAATTTTAAATGATTATTCAATCGCAAAATCACGAAAATAATTTACTTCTTCTTCTTTCTTCTTCTTCTTCTTTTGTCGTCACACTGCTACCGGGTTGTTGCCCAGTGTCGTAGTTTTCTGTTTTTCTCTTGCGCTGTTCTGTTGGCTTGTGTGATTGTTATCTTTGCTCTTTCACAGGATATAATTTACTTAAAAATATTTATTATTAATTTCTTCTTTAAGGAGCAACCGACCTCCAATCGTCTGAACACCCCCAACACCCCCATATTCTTCTGAACCCACTATCGCCCACCTAGAACTCTTCAGCGCCCACTGGGGCGCTATCGCCACTTTGGGAAACGCTGATCTAACATAATCAAAAGAAGTCTCGTTCTCAAGTTGAAAGTACCGTGAATCAAAACAAGACTCGTTCTCAAGTTGAAAGTACCGTGAATCAAAAGAAGATTCGTTCTCAAGTTGAAAGTACTGTGAATCAAAACAAGACTCGTTCTCAAGTTGAAAGTACTGTGCCTAAACTTTAAAGAGGTTTTAACCCTCTACAAAATAAACAAACAATCAAAGAACAACAATGAAATATCAAAATATAATACTCGTATAATATTCTCTGCCACGAATATCTTGCGATGGTTTTACTAAAAACGAGATTTCTGCACACCGCGCAACTGATGAAACGAATATTTTGTAACTACTGACAACCCTATATAAAACTTGGGTAATCGATGAACTCTTGAGAAGCATTTGCGTCATCGTCCCATTTTTCTATCACCTTTTTCATTTCTTCATATCATTAGTTTCTATTATTTACACAACGTTGAAGAAGAAAATACAGACAGTCTTTGATTCCAAACTTCGACCGTCTTTTAATTTCTTTACTTTTAGGGGCCCAACGAGTTCTTATCTTTGTCTAACTTCAATGATTCAGCGAAACGATAGCCTTAAATAAGCATTTGTTAATCACTTGGAAAACATATGATATTTTCAAAGAACTTTATAGAAACATACTCGAACTTATTAATCTTGTTGAACTGAGCTGATCAAGTTTTGTTAATTTTAGAGTAGTTTTTCTCTGTTATCCACATCTTTGTTTCAATCATCATCATTATCATCATCATCATCATTATCATCGTCGTCATAATCATCATCATCTTCATCACCATCTACACCACCACTAGTATCATTATCATTATCGTCCTAATCATCATCATTATCATGTTCATCACCCTCTTCATCATCATCATATTCATCACCCTCTTCATCATCATCATCTTCATCACCATCTTGACCATCGTCATCTTCATCACCATCTTCATCATCATAATCAACACCACCACCATCATCATCATCATCATCATCATCATCATCGTCATCATCATCATCATCACCATCATCATCATCACCATCATCATCATCACAATCATCATCATCATCACCATCGTCATCACCATCATCAACATCATCATCATTACCACCACCTCCACCATAATTATCATAATCATCATAATAATAATCAACATCATCATCACCATCATCATCATCATCGTCATCCTGTGTCTACTACTGATAAGTGTAGACGGTAGTAGTTCACAATATCACACTATCATCAGTGTCCCTGCTGTCGTGTTGACTATCGCTGTTTTAAAGTCTATCCATGTCTAACCCCTGCAAACCCTGCTTGATTCCAAACGAATTGACTTTGTCTTTCCTTTGGATTAAACAGTATGGAAGATAGATGGTTTGTGTAAAATGGGCAAGGCACATTCCACACATCAGCTGCACAGGCTAGGCTCTGCAAGGCCTCAATGAATAACTTTTCTATCGGTCTCAACAAATGGGAAAAACTGGCTGATGATCGAGATATATGAAAACAACATTGCGCAAAGGTGCAGAATCTTTTGAAGAGAGACTTAGGGATGAGCTGAAAGACAAGAGAGACAAGCGAAAACTCATAAGTTGTCACAGTGAAACACTTGCCAATTGACCGTATGTAAGGACGAACAAGGCCATATATATATATATATATATATATATATATATATCTATTCAATCACCCAAAGAACTATTTCTAGCTCTCTAGTCCATATCTTATTTGATCTTTCTCTTTCTCTTTTTAATATACAATGTAATGAAAGTAAATTTAAATGCAAAATGTAATAGAGAATCATAGGATAAGCACAGTTTCATTTGTTATGGAAAAATCTTCCACAGAATGAACAATAGTAGAGGGAAAAAATATACGTGCAAACTCTTTTTTAATGAATTTTGGGTAAACACACCCCCACAAAAAAACTGCATTTTACCTAATTTTGAGGATATTTTTACCCAAAATGTATAAAAATGTGTAACATTTAATATCTTAAAAATCGTGTGTAATAATTTAAATATTACAATTGCTCACCTTAGAGTGAAAACAGAATTAATTTACATTCATTAGATTCAGAGCCTTAGGGATTTGAAATTATATGTTTGACGGCCATTGTGTATTGTTTCCATGGGAACGCTGTGACATTTGTTTGTAAACTAACCTTTTCCTACTTTTCTAAGTCAAAATCTTTTAAAATGGTTATACAAATTTGACATTAACATGAAAATAACGAAAATAGTTTCTTGACCCATATCGACCAGAGTCCCCCGTCGATATCAAGCCGAAGGATTGACTTCATTGCACCGTGTTTTCATTCCATGTGGCTCAGTCCTTCTCCACATAATTGACCTGCCAATAGTATTGCACACAGTACAAACCCGTTGTAGCTCCAGCAAAAGAATCCTATTGACCTAAGGGAAAAAAGACAATCGTGAACAGAACGGCGCCGTCCGGATTCGAACCCATGACCTCCGAAAAGCAGAGCAATTGCTTAACCACTTAGTCATTGAGACCATCGACGTGCACACGTTTTTTCGAAACAATTTATTCTTGTGTTATTTTTTTTAAAAGAAAAGGGTATCTTCTTCTTCTTCTTTGCGTTCGTTCTTTACGACCAATTTTAATCACTCTTTGTGATATGTTTGATCTTTGCCAAGAACGTGTATACGTTGCATATTGGTTTGGTAGGCCCCTAAACATATAGACTTCTACATAATAATAATAATAATTCCTCTCGTACCGTTATACGTTACATAGGGCCTGCAAGTAATTTCTCCATACCGCTCTATCCTGGGCAACTCGCTCAATCTCCTCCATGGAACTGAGACCGATATTTCCTGCCTCTCTCAGCAAAGTTCGCTTCAGGGTCTCCTTAGGTCGACCTCTCTTTCTTGAACCCTTTGCATCCCACTTCAATGCCTGCTTTGATATTCTTTGATCATTTCTCCTCAAGGTGTGCCCAACATATCTCCAACATGTTTAGGACATATTCATCCGATTTCAGGCAAATCTTCTTAGTCGCCTCTTACATGCGCGGCAGGTAACAGTGGTTCTATTCTTTACATCCCAAATTTGGACCCCAGCAACCACTGGGGCGGAAAGGAGTATAAAACCGAAGAATTGACATCATTGCAACTTATTTTACCCCATATGGCTCTGTTATTCTCTGCAGAAATGTGCATGCCACCTGCTGAGAGTATTGAACAAGCACGAACTCCGTAGTTCCAGCAATAATTCTAGGGGATCTCTGGACAATTTTGTTCACTTGTGAACAGAACGTCCCGACAGAAAACCTCGCACACTGGGCAACAAACCGGTAGCAGTGTGATGACACTGGGCAACAACCCGGTAGCAGTGTCATGACACTGGGCAACAACCCGGTAGCAGTGTGATGGCACTGGGAAACAACCCGGTAGCAGTGTGATGACACTGGGCAACAACCCGGTAGCAGTGTGATGGCACTGGGCAACAACCCGGTAGCAGTGTGATGACACTGGGCAACAACCCGGTAGGAGTGTGATGGCAAAAGAAGAAGAAAGAACAGAATGGCGTGGTCCGAATTTGAACCAACGTCCTTTTTTAAACATAAGGCAAAGGCTAAACCACTTTGCCAGAGTCCCCTTGCGTTATTTTATTGTAATCAAATCAACATCAGGAGCGTATCTGTTTTAAATGTTTACAACAATCGAAAACTTGAAGTGTAATTTCTCTCTCTAACTATTTCTCTCTCTCTCACTCTCTCTCTCTCTCACTTTCTCTATCTCTCTCTCTCTCTAACTATTTTTCTCTCTCTAACTATTTCTCTCTATATATTTTCTCACACTCTCTCTCACTTTCTCTCTTTCTCTCGTAGTCTGCTCACTTTAAACATCGATATATTTTGTGAAATATTTAATGGCGCGCACAGTAAAATCGTTTTTTAACGTTTGATTATGTAACAATTTCAATGTAAAATATTCATGTATGTTGCCCAGGTGTTCAGTTATTCAAGTCTCGGGAAAATATTTATATTTTTAAAAATTATGTTTGATTCTGATCAAGTACAGAAGTGGACACTTATTTTGAAACAATAAATACACATGTAAGAATAGAACATACATCTAGAAATTGTAGACATTATGTAACAGATTTCCAGAAATTCATGAAAGTGAATAAATATTCTGTGATCTCTGATGCGCTGAGGTATGTAGTTCGTCTTTCACTGCATCAGTACTTGGCTTGTTTCGCGGTGAATTACATTCTCAATCTCATAGCGTCTGTCACAAAACATGACTCTTCATTACATAATGATAGCACAGTAATAAGAAATTAATTGGAAGCGGCTGGCCAAGGAAAGGCGAACATGACGAGCGTCAGTGAGGAATGTCCCCCCCAAACAAATACCAACGCATATGGAAGCAAAAGATAGTGCAGAGGGCAGAGAGACCATCCTCTGCATCAGTTTCAGGTACCAGTTTCACCAGCAGCAATTGTGGCAGGAATTGCCACTCCAAAATAGGTCATTACAGCTCAGTGGCGGCTCATCTATAAGGGCCAGTGGGGCCGGGCCCCACTAAAAAAATAATATATAACGTGCATTTATTTATAATTTATAATTTAAAAAATAATTTATAACGTGTTTAAATTAAATATAGCAATCTAAAAACAATGATTTATCCTGAAAAAAATATGTGGCCCCACCAACAAAAATTATCACAAGCCGCCACTGTTACAACCAGAACATACATTATGATTTATCACAGAACAAACTACGTGACACAAAACCTATTGTCTCCTGAGACAAAGAAATCAATAATGAGGAAAGTAACATAACAAATTAAGCGACCACACTCTATTTTTGTGAGTACATTTTAAAACTTTAAGCGAAAAGCTGCTGAAAGTGACTATTTTCTAATTACCTACTTTGTTTATTTCCACGAAAAACTGAAACTAACTAAAATTATTTCTTAAATTGTTTCAGTATTGTTTTCTAGCTATTTTTTAATATGTATACATTCACTGTTTTGTCGAAACGTTGCTGTGTATTGTCATTGTATTTGTATTTGATAAAACTACAGTACTTTGTTATTACGTGCTTCGTCAGTATGTATACATAACAGAGCAATGCCAAGCATTTCTTCAATCTTGTTTCTAAATGTTGTCTTTATTTATACATCATAAAAATGATTGTATCAATCTTGTTTTTTTTAAAAACTGCTTAAGAATATTTATATATCATGAGTAATGCTCCATTCTAAGAACGTTCTAGATAAAGAAGGGATAGAATATAGACATCATGCAAGGCCTAAAGTATAGATTCCAAAACATTTTCGTCCCACCACCCACTTAGCACATAATAAACTTTGTTACGCCCCCTCCACATTATAATAGTTTGCCAACGTCCTCCCCCATATATACGTGCTCTATTTTCTCTCTGACATAGAAAATTGATATATATATTTCTGTTATACATGGTCAATTGTCAAATGATTATATGCATGAAATAGAAAATTTCTGAGAAAATGGATCGAGTAAGACGGACATAAGATTAATTTAAATGTAGAATGAATGATTATTCAATCGCAAAATCACGAAAATAATTTATTTTAAAATATGTATTATTAATTTATTCTTCAAGGAGCCACCGACCCCTAATCGCATGAACACCTCTCAAAGTCTTCTGAACCCCCTATCGCCCTCCTAGAAACCTACAGCGCCCACTGGGGGGCGATAACGCCCACTTTGGGAAACGTTGACCTAAGGTATTAAAAACATTCAAATATACATAATAGGTTTTGAAAAAAAATGAAATATTTTGGTCAGAGTAAATGTCGAAGAGGTTTTATGGAGAGCGGACATAGAGACCATCATTCCTAGAAGACAAGTCATGGGGTGACCAAGACGACCGTGGCATCAGTATATTAAGTAAACATGGAACACGACATAGATTTAGTAAATCAAATTCTATAATAGGAAAAATGGTGCACATTTTGAAATGCTAATAGGTCACCATGATCACTAAATGTGCATTGTTCAACATAATCGTTCTCACAACCTTATGTTATTAGTACCAAACCTGAACGCTGATATCAAACGACAGCAGAAAACTAGTCTCGACAGAGATGAAGTGACTACGCAGAATGCTGGGAGTATCACGAAGAGACCAGTTTAGAAATGTCGATATCAGGAATAAAGTGGGTACAATATCAGTACTGAACTTCATCAAGAAACAACAAATTAAATGACTCGGCCACATAAGCAGATTACCAAAACACAATGTGCAGCAAATATCTATTGTACTCCCGGGACACTGAATATAAATCAAGAGGTCACCCACTCAAAAGTGGACCTCAGAGATAACAGAGTTGGTGAAAATCACTATTTAAGAAGCGCACATAAACAACCCGTTCTATAAATCTCTTATTATCCTTACACTGTGATTCAAAACAGGATTAGAGAAAACAGGATTAGAGACAACAGGATTAGAGACAACAGGATTAGAGACAACAGGATTAAAAAGAAAAAGCAGCAGAAAATTGAATATTACTTTGTAGAAAGCACGAGAACTTGCAAGATTTCTAGAATTGTTCATGCAGGTTGTAATAAACAAAATACCTTTCTGCAACAACATTCTAAATGAAGAGATCGATAAATAATATACACAATATTTACTGACTCTCACATTTAATTAATTATTGATTTCTTTATACGTTAATATTTACCTCATATATCTATGAATATATATTTTACCATTGATGTTCAATTCTGATGTATTTCTGATATCTTCTATCCTCTCTTATTATGCTTCCAAGGGGACTGCCTAGAGTAGTTGATAGTAGCTCGGCCTGCTACCTGTGAGACGCCTCATAGCTCAGGTTCAAACCTACTGTCCGGCATTTGTTCGAGTCCCCTGGTCTTACTCAGGACGATAACGTGAGTACCTCTGAAGTCGGAGAAAATCTGCCTGTATGGCGAGGAATACTAATTACGAGTACATTGAGCACACGGCTGCCAGTGTAAAGTAATTTACAATGTGCACGCTGCTGCCATTGTAAGAAATTGGAAAAACAGATTTTCACGCAAAAATCAGTTTCAGAGATGGAACTTCGTCTGAGTTGAAAGAGGACGAAAGAAAAAAAAAAAAAGAAAAAAACCAAATTATGCTTCCAAGATGTAGTAAATGTGTTACTTATTTCCAGTTTCTCTAGTTTCAGTTTTATGTTTAAATTTAGCTTCTCTCTTGTTCCTAGTTTATATTTTCTAACTATTAACGAGACTTTGAATTCGAATATTCTCAATATGTATTGAGGAAATATGAACCATATCATATCATTCTCTTCATTTGCAAGTATTTGCATATATTTGCATATATGTCTAACTGCCAGAAAATATGTCCGTTCATTTCTTATTATTAAATTAGCTTTATAATTTGTTTTTATTGCAGCTATTCTATTGCAGCTATTCTATTGCAGCTATTCTATTGCAGCTATTCTATTGCAGCTATTCTATTGCAGCTATTCTATTGCAGCTATTCTATTGCAGCTATTCTATTGCAACTATTCTAAATAATTGATTAAAAATGACACAGAACAGTCACAAATTGTGATTTCTTTTAGTTTACAAAAAAATACTTGTCAGATCAGAAGAAAAAGCACATCCTTGCTTTTGAATACAAGTTCAATATAAGAATTATTAACTCATTTCATACCATTGACCATTTCAGAAGCATATAAATTAGACTAATCACGCCATTAGCTTCTATAGTGTTTTTTCACAAAGAGCACTTTCCCAAAAAATGTTCTAAAGTCGAAGGATTTACTTCTTTGTACCATGTTTTACCCTATATGGCTTAGCCCCTCTCTGCTTTAATAGAACGTCACTTGTCTAGAGTATTGCACAAAGCACGAACTCCGTAGTTTCGATAGAAATTATTGGGTTCTTTGAAACAAAATGCAGTCGTAAACAGAACTACGCGGTATGGATTTGAACCAACGACATTCTGAACGCAAGGCAAGGGCGTAACCACTTAGCGACAGAGACCCTATAGAAACTAACAAGCAGTTGTAAAATAATGTAATACCTACTGCAAACAACGTCAATACGAAATCTTTGTGTGAGAACAATTCTGGTGTCAGAAAGCAGCTTCATCCTATCTTGGTTACATTCACGGTACGGAATGAGTTAATTTACAATGAAAACACAAGAGTTAAACAATGGAGATAATAGTTGTTCTTCTTCATTCTTCACCCCTAGGGAGGTCGCTGCCCTAAAAGAAAATAGAAACCTGCTGTCTTGCAGGTTTGGGACAGAAAAAGGCTAACGGAGAGCGAACCCAGTAAACGCTGGTTGAAATCGAACACACCGCCGAAGGATAAACACCAGAGCTCCAATTGGTACTGAAGGTTATGAACGTATACCCGTTCTTGGTATTAAGCTGTTTATATATCACATTAGAATGATAAAGACGGCCTTAAGAATGATCGTGAGAGAGAGACTCCTAGGGAGGCATAGGTTTGAAACCAAGGTCTTCCAAACCCTCCTATCCAATGCCATCTTTTCCAGATCTCTCCACCCTCTTCAGATTTTCTTGCATTCCGTCTCCAACTCCCACCTGCAGGTGCTCCTGGATCTTCCTTACCTCCATTATCCTGATGGTTCCATTATAAAGCCTGCCTCGTGATGTTATAAGGTGATTAGGCAGCACGATTTCCTTTCTGATTTCACCGGGTCTCTTCATGAGTCATTCCTTGCAGGGTTCTACTTCTTCCTCGGGTGGCGAGCTATGAATTTTCTTGTTTGTGGTTTCTGTAGCTATCTATTGTTTTTTACGAGATGGTTAGCTAGTTTCACGTCCAGCCTCCTTCGGAGCCTCGTACTAAGTGCGTAACAGGTAGCATTGGTTCTATTCTTTACATACCTAATTTGGGCCGTGGTAACCACACGGATGAATGGAGACGATTGGCTATTGCAAAAAGATATGGCAACGAAAAGTGAAGTATTTTGGTCATATACAACATCAGAAATCTTTGAGATGACACTAATCGAAGTGTAGTTCACCCTGCCCAGCGTGTTCGTAGCGCTTTGAACGACGGGTGACAAGTCCCCTGTGAGTGTTGTTCAATTCCACGTGTTGGCAGAAAAGCCACAGGTTCTCCAGATTTACGGTGTTCGGGGCACCTAACCGAAGGGTTACAATGTTCATGGCACCGAGCCGAAGAGATGAAAGCTCAAGTGCTTCTGGATCGAAAAAAATTATAAAAAATACTCGAAGTGTACATAGCAAGGTAGAAGAATGAAGTCAAGACCTTGGAGAAAATGGGGGCTGAATGTTATAGAACCTGCTACGCCTAGCGACAAAAAAGCAGAGAAGGACAAAAGAAAGAAAGAAAAGATGTGATAGACGAGTCGAAAAGATATAAATAAAAAACCGGACAATATAAAAAAAAACCGGACATCTACATATGATAGTAAGTTCAACAATTATTAAAGGAACCCGTTTTCATTCTATGAAGTTTATTGTGGCATACTCTGTTAACCCTGTACTGACCCCAAGTCAAACCAGACTTTCTAATTATCTTCAACCTTCTTGTCCCTGTTAATTTGTGCGATTGACTTATTCTAACATATACGTTTTCTAACCTAAATTTAGAATATCTTTAACATGAATCACAATCAAGTTCGCACAAAATTGGGCAGTTAGACGGAGACAATTGGTGACAAGAGACAGGCTAACTTTGACACTGTCACATGGATGGAACTGAGTGTGAGACGAACTCATGTTTATGGATGGGTATCAATGCGACTTTAGTAAACTATGTCTGATATTTTAAAGAAGAACAGGAAAATAATTTCGAATTTCATCTTCTTCAAACACTGCATATCGACCACTTGTTAACCACTATTTGTGATCTGTATGTGATCTGAAAGAACTACATGTTAAAGAGAATTGGCTGATAAACAACAAACTATACAGACAAATTACATACTTTGGTCACATCAAGCGTGACGATGGCCTGGAAGGAACAATACTAGAGGGCAGGGTCCCAGGACGCAGAGGCAGAGGCAGACCAAGAAGCAGATGGCTACAAGATATTAAAGAAACCATGAACATGACCATCGACGAAGTGGGTGAACTGGCCAGAGACAGGGTGAATTTAAGATGTGCTGCAAAGAGAGCAACGTCCTATAAAGGATACTCACCTTGATGATGATGATATGATCTGAGCCTAAGAGAGATTGCACGTTTTGCCAGTTATGCGTTTACAATTAGGCCAACACATCCGATTTTTGCGACGATTTTTATTTACCAGGATAGCTTCCCTAGGCCCCTACTTCAGTCGCCTCTTACGACATGTCTCGTAGGTCGCAGTGTTACTATTCTATTGCTCCCCTTGAGAAACCCGGCAACACACGGACCCATGTCTAATTTGAAGAGACTTATTTTGCAAGATTAATCTACTAGAGACGTAGTAGTACATATACTACAATCTAAGATATAGTGTCGGTAATAGTAGTAGCGTCTGTAGCTTAAGCGTTAGTGAGTTTGGTCACATTCCAAGCGTTCCTGGTTCAAATTCCGCGGCAGGCAATTTTCTAAGCAGATTAGTTCACTTGGATTTTACGAAAAAAAATGGACCTCACCGTTCAGAAAACAATGGCAAACCACTAAACGTATAAGTGGTGCCTTGAAAAATCGACGACTCGTTTACTATTGTTGACGATAATTCCTGTAACAGATATGCCACTATTGTCATTGTTTCAATAGTATTAGTAGTGATATCATTACCATAGTTAGTAGTAGTAGTAGTGAAGAAGTAGTAGTAGTAGAAGAAGATAGTATGAAGTAGTTAGAGTGAAAGTAGTAGTAGTAGTGAGTAGTAGAGGAGTAAGTAGTAGAGTAGTAGTAGTAGTAGTAGTAGAAAGTAGTAGTAAGAGTGAGTAGTAGTAGTAGTAGTAGTAGAAGAGTAGTAGTAAGTAAGTAGTAGTAGTAGTAGTGTAGAAGAGTAGTAGTAAGTAGTTGTAGTAGTAGTAGTAGTAGAAGAAGTAGGGAGGTAAGTAGTAGTAGTAGTAGTAGAAGAAGTAAGTAGTAGTAAGTAGTAGTAGTAGTAGTAGTGAAGTAGTAGTAAGTAGTAGTAGAGAAAATGAAGTAGTAGTAGTGGAGTGAGAGTAGTAGAAGAGTAGTGAGTAGTAGTAGTAGTTGTAGTAGTAGTGTAGTAGTAGTAGTAGTAGTAGTAGTAGTAGTAGTAGTGTAGTAATAGTAGTAGTAGTAGTAGTAGTAGTAGTAAGTAGTAGTAGTAGTAGAGAGTAGTAGTGAAGAGAGAGAAGTAGTAGTATAGTAGAGAGTAAAAGAAGTAGTAGTATGTAGAGAGTAGTAGTAGTTGTAGTAGTAGTAGTAGTAGTTGTAGTTGTTGTATATGATGAATCAGCGTAATGCGTAAGCGCCCGCTTATCTACTCGGACTCACGATTGGTGTGTGCCCAATCCTACACTCGATGCGTCAAACGTGAGGAAAGTAACTGGGCCTTCTACTTCTGCACACTAAAATCTAGAAATGTGATGTGACAGTCACTTCCTTCTCTAAGGCTTGAAAGGCTTAGGAAATATTATTATTAATAGTAGTCGTAGTGATACATTAGGTAGTAGTAGTAGTAGTGTAATAGTGGGGGTAGTAGTAATAGTGACAGGGTAGTATTAGTGATAACAGATGTAGTGAAGTGTAATAGTAGTAGTAATAGTGGTATTAGTCGCTGTAGTAGTGGTAATAGTGGCTGTAGTAGTGGTAATAGTGGTAATAGTGGTAGTAGTAGCAACATGAGTAGTAGTAATTGTAATAGTAGTGGTATTATTGAAAGTATTTGGGGTAATATTGATATTAGTATGGATAATGGTAGTAATGTTAGTCTGAAACAGTGGATAGAAATCAAAAGGCCGACCACACAAAAGGTGGACCTTAGAGATAACAGAGGCGACGAAAGACATCGTTTATGAAGGGCACACAAAAGCCTTTTCTAGAAATCTCTTTTTAACCTGAAGCTGTGAGGCAAATCAGGACTGAAGAAGAGTAGGAAAGACAAGGTGCATAGAGAGGCTCGCTCCAGGCGTCTCCTTTTTCGACCTGACGCTGAAAACAGGATTAGAGAATAGATAGATAGATATATAGATAGATAGAATGTTAGAAGTATGGGTAATAGAGCTGGCAGTAGAAGCAATAGAGGAGTAGTACTAGTGGTAATTAAATTAAGCTGATGACATCACATTTCTATCAAAGACACATATAGATATCTAGGAAAACTTGCAGCCTTAACCAGTACAACCAGATGATTGGATTTAAAATTAATAATGAGAAAACATAAATAATGACTGAACATCGCCACTCCAGCACCATTCAAACTATAATGAAAAATACAACTGCTTTCACGTACCTTGGAAGTGTTATCGACCACGAAGAACAAGCAGGATATGACATTAAAAGCAGTCTGAGTAAGGCACGAGGTACATCTACGTCCCTTTAGAATCTGTTCTGAAACCAGTCCAATAGCAAACATCAGAACCAATATTATTATATACCGCAGCTGTTGCTACAACTTTACTATTCGGATCCAAATGCTGGGGAATGACATAATACGATATGTCCAAACTCTCCACCTCCTATACAACTTGTCTGTGAAAGATCTTCTGCACGTGTTCTGGTCAAATACTATCGCTTGCACAGTGTCAACAAGAGAATATGAGCACCATTAGCCAAAAGAAATGATGGCGACGGATCGGATATGTGATACGCATGGAGACTAACTTTGTAACGAATACTGCACTGAGATGGACACCGGAGGAGAAACTGAATCATAGAAGACCCAGAACGACCTGCAGGAGAACAATAGAACAAGAACTGAAAGAAATGTAGCATAGCAGGAACACAATACAGAGGAAGGACATGAATAGAACAAGAAGTGAAAGAAATACATCATAGCTAGAACACAATACAGAGGACGGCCATGAATAGAGCAAGAACTGAAAGAAATGCAGCATAGCAGGAACACAATACAGAGGAAGGCCATGAATAGAGGGGAATGACGTGAATTTGATGCTACCCTAAGCGTCAGGGGCGTCACAAGCTAGAGAGAGAGAGAGAGAGAGAAAGCGAGAGAGAGAGTAGTGACAATAATGGTGCATAAGCATAATCAATGATATTGCTGTAGAACATGGAAGATCGATTTGGGATCTTTGGAGCGAAAAGGTTAGTTTCTCGTCTCTCCTGCCAAAAGTACTAGATTAACTCCCTCGTGGAGCCCTCTGGAGATTTTTTCCAGTGATTCCTGCTCTCAGTGCAGGTGAGATCGAGTTCCTAATCCTATCGGAGACGCGCGATAAAACGTAGGACCCGTGTTCAATTTCAGCACGTAAAAGAACCATTGGCAGTTCAAAATCCACAAGAGCAGGCTGCAAAGCCGATGCCCGGGCACAATTCTTTGAAAAGATTAGAAATAAAATTCCTACAAATTATTTTTACCATGATTTAAATTATATCCGGAACCTCACCAGCGCTACGGAGTTCGCGCACTGCTGTTGATATATTCAATTGTAAGAAAGAGATCGGAGCGCACATGGTTACTCACCGAAGTGCAATGATGATAATCGAATCAATAAATCAATAATATATCAATCACGGAAGAGTGGAAATATATTAAAGAATAAATAAAGATGACTATTGATGGATAAGAGGGATATTCTTCGGTCTCTTCGCGACTGCCTGTTGGATGAGAACACTAAAATCGATGTAGCGATTTAAGCAGTTCGGAGTTACCCGTTGTTCAAGTCGAACTGGATGCCTGAGAGGCAGAGTGAGAGGTGTGTTTAATCAGCGAGCAGCAGGAACCATCAGTGTGCTCTTCGATATCTGTTAAGGGAGACTGACAACCTATAGGTCTGCCCGGAGTGCAATGACGTCAGTTTAGTAACCGATAACCAATAACCAGTAACCAAAGATGACTATATTGTTGTTTGGGATTATCATCAGAAAAGACAGACTATGAAATGAGGAGATCAGAAGCAGAGTGGGCATAAGTTCACGCACCGAATACATTGAAACACAAAAAATGCAGTGGTTTGGACATTTAATGAGAATGAAATACAACCAACCACCAATAACAGCATACAATAAAAAGAGATCGGGTACTAGAACTATAGGAAGAAAAGGAAAAAGATGGATAGACAATATCAAAACCACACTACATAAACACGGATATACCACAACAAGGGCGACTCATCTAACCCTAGAACGAAAATTAAAGCTCCCACCCCAATGCTTAACGGCAAGAGTGGACAGCCAACCACATCTTCCACCTGAGCCATCCCTATACTTAACGCAAGAGTGGACAGCCAACTACATCTTCCAGCTGGGAATAGAAAATAGACAATAGATAGGGATTATTACAACAAGCTGATGGAATGGGAACCAGTGTCGGACCGCATTATTAGTGCAAGGTTCGTATCTAAGTTCCAGAAGACCTACATAATTATGTGTTATGCACCGACGAACGATGCAGAGGAGGTGCAAAAAGACCATTTCTATACACAACTACAAGCAACTGTGGACAAAGTACCAAAGCACGACATGATGATTCTTATGGGGGATTTGAATGCCAAGGTGGCAACGAAAACACTGGCAGGGAAAAAGAGATGGAGTAAATGGTCTTGGAAGCATGAACGAAAATGGTGAGATATTTGCAGACTTCTGTGCCTCCAATGAGCTTGTCATTGGGGGTATACTCTTTCCGCATCGAAGATGCCATAAGGCAACATGGATCTCGCCAGACCATCGGACGGAAAACCAGATCGACCATGTGGCAATTCGCCAACGATGGAGAGCATCATTACAAGATGTTAGAGTGAAGAGAGGAGCAGACATAGGATCTGATCACCATCTGGTAACTGTAAAATTAAAAATGAAACTATCGGCAAAGAAGAAACAACAAAGTACACGAATCAAGTTTGATGTCAAGAAACTCCAATCGCAGGTCACAAAGGAAGTCTTCCAGATTGCTCTAAAGAACCGTTTCGAGGCGCTACAGACAACAGAAGAGGAAGGTACAGGGGAGAGTAGGTGGAACACCTTAAAGCAGGCGACGGTTGGAGCCTGTGAAGAAATACTGGGGAGATCATCATCAATCAGGAAACCCTGGATCACGGACGAAACATGGCAGAGGGTGGAGGAGAGGAAGAAGCTGAAACAAGAAGTAAACCAGTCACGAACAAGACAGCAAAAACAGGCGGCAGCAACTTAGATATAACGAGATGGCTAGAGAGGAAAAGACAGTGAGAAACGACAAAGAGATTCATAAATGAGTCTGAGTAAGGCAGGGGACACTAGTCCTTAGAAGTTAAAACCAGTCCATCACATCAAAACAATATTAGTATACCGAGTGGGAGAAATACGATCAAAGCAGGCAAATGAATAATAGAACCAAACTCTTTGACTAAACTTGTCTGGAAAATCTTCTGCCGTTCTGGAGAATACTATTTCCAGTGTAAAGAGAATATGAGCACCTTAGCCAAAACCACTGGGGGATTTAGGAGCAAGGAGACCCTGCGACTGCACTAAACAGGAGGAGATACTGAACAGAAACCCAAATCGCCTGAGAAACAAAGGCAAGGTGCAGAAATTGATACATAGCTGGAACCTAAGAGGAGGGAAATAGAGAAGAACTGAAACAATACATCCTAGCGAACTCTGGTGAAGGACAAGGAATAGAACAGAGTGAAGAAATGCGCATAGCTGGAAACTGCAGAGAAGGACAGAATTTGAACAAACGTGACAAGGAAATCATCATGCTGGACACAATCAGAAAGCCATCACTAGAACGAAGATGAAAGAATACATGCCAGAGGTTTAACGGACGAACAGAGGGACCTGAAAAAATAGATTTTGCAATGAAGATACACCTGCTGGAACATCAGAGGAACCAAATAAATGAGTGCAGAGCTCCGTAACGCAATGGGCTTCGATTTGAGAGAGGATTTGACAGAAAGATAGGACAATAGTGGGCATCAAACAATGATTTTGTGTAGAACAGGAAGACTGTCTGGATCTGGCAGCTTAGGGGCTTTCCTGCAAGTTATTCGTCCGTGGAAGCTCTCTGAGAGTTCCAGTGATTCCTGTTTTAGGCAGGGATCGAGTCCCATCCTATCTGAGACGCTGATTACGTAGCCCGGTTCATTTCAGGTCTGAAAAGGAACCCATTGGACAGTTAGTCCAAAGAGAGCTCTGGATTTGCGGACGACCAATTCTTTAAAGATTCAGAAATAAAATTCATACATATTTTACAACGATTTAAATTAAAATCAGTCAAGAAAGACTACAGTCAATGTAGCACAACATACAAGCAAGATCAATGATTGAGGAAGGGACAAGAAGTGTGGATGAATTGTCATAAATCAATAAGATCATCAATCAGGAAGAGTGAAAATGAGACATTAAGTGACTATGTTTGGTAAGAGGATCTTCGGCTCTTCGCGATCCTGTCTGGTGAGAATCACTGCCATCTCCAGAGATAAGCAAGCTCTAGGAGATTTTCAGCTCAAATGATGCTGAAGCAGAGTGAGAGTGTTTAATCGGCTCAGGAACCTCATGTGCTGATCATCTGTAGGGAGACTGACAACATGGTTTGCGGGCAATGACCAGTTTAGTAACGGATAATCAGATCCAATAACAGAAGATGACTATAAATGTTGATTTGGGATTACATCAGAAGAACATAGACATGTCAATGAGGAGAGAAGATGGCGATGGATAGCCAATACATTGAAACACAAAATGCAGTGTCTGACATTTTCGAAAAGTGAACACCAGACCAAAACAGCAACAAAGAGACGCCCTACAAAACTTGGAAGAAAAGGCAAGATGAAGGACAAATGCTCAACTCATAACACTGGGAATACCATAAAAAATAACGCCAGAACGCAAAAAGTGCGAAGCAACTGTGAGAGGACCCCTATCTTCCACGAAGATGACAAGACAATAGATGATATTACAACAAGAATGACCAAATCAAAAGAAGAAGACAAGTTTATAAAGAAAGAAAATAATAGAAGAGGAAAAATACGTATACGAGACTAAAAGAAAAAAGGAGCAATTAAAGCGAGAGAGAAGTATTGAAAAATGTGTAACATAAAAATGAAAAATTTACGAAGGAAAAAAATGAGAAAAATAATGGAAAGAAGCTACAGATAATGAACAAATTATATTATTATAAAAATAATCAAATTATTTTTTAGTAAGTTGAAACATGAAGAGAAAGAAAGAATTAATAAGGAAACCTTAAAAGGAGTTGGCTCTCTAGAAAAGTTTAGTTTTAATCAAAAACATCGATTTTAAATTGTTTAGTTCTATAAAGTACAATATTCGTACTATCGATTACACATCAAATTATGTTGCTTTGTTTGTTTATTAGCATTACAACAATAAGAAACGTTCAATTCTATATCTTTTTCTTTCAAATTCCAAGTTTAAAATTGAGCTTTCTCAAAATCATTTTTTTCCATTTTTGTGTGTCGGAAATCCCTGAGTTTTAACTAATACTAAAGCTAGATACACGAATTTAAGGAAACCCCTTATCATTTTGTAGCTACTGATACATTTCAAATTATACTTTTGTGAATATGTGTTTTAAAAATTAATTTTCAATGGAAATGATGACACATTTTGGGCTGAAGATTTTTTATATTCAAGAAATAAGTTTAAAAATAACATTTTATAAAATATAATTTCCTTTTTTAAGATTTTAACAAAAAAATAAAATGTACTTTCAGGTTTGAGCTGTAGGTAAAATATCAAGCTTTTTCGTTAAAAGAGGGGTTTAGCGAATCACCTCCTACTTATTTACTCAATATAGTTTTGGTTTGTTTTGTAAATTTTAGGATTCTAATACTTGTATTTTTTAAAGATGGCCGCCGTTGTCACGGCAACCATGCAAAGTTTTTTTTTTTAAGCATTAAAATAGATCTACATTCATAGCTTAACATGCCATTATAAAATAATTGCTCTAACTTCAAATTTAAAAAAGAAAATTATTTTTTCGAGCCAAACTCTGATAAATAGGTGTCCGTTTTATTGAACGAAAATCGTGGCATATCCTTTATAGAACGTAGCGATCAACAATAATAAACGAGTCGTCGATTTTCTAGAACACTTATACGTTCAGTAGTTTGCCATTGCTTTCTGAACGTGAATTCTATTTTTACATTCGTAAAAATCAAGGGAACTAATTTGCTTTCAAACTTGCCCACCGCGGAGTTTGAACCAGGTTCGCTTGGGTTGTGATCTAGCTCACTACCACGCTCACCTTGTAATTATCAAGTTGTCATTTCGGCATGTGTGAACAAGGATAACGTTAATGCACATATATAGGTGGAGATGGATAGGACACACACTGAGGAAACCCCTGACAGCATCGTGAGAAGGCTCTCGATGGAACCCCCAGGGCAATAGAAATAAGGGAAGACCCAGAAACACCTGGAGACGGGAGTTAGAGATGGAATGCAAGAGGACGGAGAGAGAGTGGCGAGATCTGGAAAAGATGGCCTTGGATAGGCGGGTTGGAAGGCCTTGGTTGCGGACTATGCTTCCCTAGGGCGAAGGGTGAAGAAGAAGAAAGAATATATATGTATGCATGTATGTTTGTATGTGTTTTTGCGAGCCTGTGTTTTCTGGATCTGTGTTTCTGTATGTGTTTGAGTTTCTTTTTGTTGTTTATTTATGTTTGTATCTATGTGTGTCCTTATAACCCCGTGTCTATGTGTGCGCATGTTTTTCACTTGCATATTTTTTTGTTTTTGTGTTGATGTGTTACTGTGTGTGATTCAGTGTATCTTTCTGTGTTTTGCTATGTGTTTCATGTATGTAGTATTGAGTTTCCTTTTTTGTTGTTTAATTATGGTGATGTTCGATAAAACTTTAGTGCTGTACTTTCATATACGCTGGTGTCTATGAATGTATACTGCGCAGATTTTTCACTTAGCATATTTCCGTTGTTTGTGGTTGATGCGTTACATCTGTGTGATAATCCGAGAGTATCTTCTGGGGACCTTTTGCCCGATCGTGTGGTTCTCTAAAAGTAAGCATTGTTTGAGTTTCTTGTTGTTGTCGGGTTTATTTTAATGTTTGATGAAACTTTAGTAATATCCATCTATAAAACGCAGGCTGTGCTATGATGAATGCGCATGTTTTGGCAAATCCTGCATATTTTTTGCATTGTTGGAGTGACATCGATTCTTGACGTGGCTCTGTGAATTCCAAGTGAAATCTTTCTGTGTCATTTGATATGGTTTCATCGTGGTGTGTGTTTATAGCTGTGTGTCTCTGTGTATGTGTGTTTTTATGTATGTGTTTTTCTCTGTATGTGTGTTTCTGTGTATGTGTATTTCTGTGTATGTGTGTTTTTGTGGTATGTGCGTCTCTGTGTATGTTTGTTTCTGTGTATGCGTGTTCTGGTATGTGTGTTTCTGTGTATGTGTATTTCTGTGTATGTGTATTTCTGTGTATGTGTATTTCGTGTATGTGTATTTCGTGTATCTGTATTTCTGTGTATTGTATTGTTCTGTGTATGTGTATTTCTGTGTATGTGTATGTTTGTTTCTGTGTATGTGTATTTCTGTGTATGTGTATGTTGTTCTTGTATGTGTATTTCTGTGTATGTCGTTTTCGTGTATGTGTATTTCTGTGTATGTGTTTGTGATGTTCTGCGTATGGTGTTTCTGTGTATGTGTATGCGTGTTTCAGTGTATGTGTATTTCTGTGTATGTGTGTTTTTGTGTATGTGTTTCTGTGTATGCGTGTTTCTGTGTATGTGTGTTTCTCGTGTATGTGTATTTTGTGTATGTGTTTCTGTGTATTGTTATTTCTGTGTATGTGTGTTTCTGTGTATGTGTATTTCTGTGTATGCGTGTTTCTGTGTATGTGTATTTCTGTTTCTGTTTGTTTCTGTGTATGTATGTTTATGGTACGTTTCTGGTGAGTATGTTTTGTGTATGGTATTTCGTGTATGTGTGTTTATTTGTTTGTTTCTGTATATATGTACTATATCTCGGTATATGTATGTTTTGTGAACGTGCGATTCAGTGTGCGTGTTGTTCTGTGTATGCATGCTCTTGTGTGTGTTTCTGTGTGTGCGTTTACGTATATGTGTTGCTGTATATGTGTTTCTGAGTGTGTATTTGTATGTACCATTTCATGAGTGTCTCTGTATGTGTCATTACGTGTCTATTTATCTATATGTGTGTTTTATCTGAGCTTCTTTGTATTTATTTCTGTGCAACTTTCTGTGTTGTGTGTCTATGTATGTTTCTGCTGAGTCTATTTGTGTATATGTGTATATGTGGACATGTACGTATGTATGTACATGTTTCAGTTGTGCTAATGTTTGCATGCATTTATAAGTGTGCGTATGTGCGGAGATGTTCTTACATATCTGAACGTATATGTACACATGTTTTAAGTGTGTGGTGTGTTTGTATATGTGTATATAAAATTGTATGTTTTTCATACGTGTGTAGTTCTAATTGCACGTATGTGTTTAAATGTTTTCATGTGTGTGATATGTATATGGGTGCCTGTACTTGTATATGTCTGTATTTTCATATGCTGTGTGTTCTCGATTGTCTATATATGTCTCTGTCTGTCTGTGCAAATTGTAACTCAGACAGTGCTAAACTGAAACGTGTCATGAAGGACATGCAGACACTCGTGACAAATGAGTATTTTGGAAGACTAAAAACCGAGTTGTTTAGTATTAGTTTGGGCGGCACTGGAGGGAAGCGTTCGTGCAAGAAAAAACATTTTTCAAGAATTGGCACATGATAATATTTTCCAAAATTGCATTTTCCCCATTTTTTCCTCCTCTCTCATGTTCTGCTTTTTACCAGTTGGTCCACGGAGTTTTGGAAATTTAGAAGCACGTAATTTCCTTCTCTCAGGCTTGTGGGACCTTGCTTGTGAGTTTGATGTTGGAGGTAAACTCCTGCAGAGGATCGAACACCGTCAGCGAATTGCAGACGTGTGGATAAAGGGAGGGAGATAGAGTAAAAGAGAGAGGGAGAGAGGAATAAACTCGTACCCTCTTTCGTAAATTATCATGGTCTCTTCGAGAATCGAGACAGCCTCCTGGTAGTTTATCTGTGAGCAGATTTGGCCCAGGATTTCTAGACGTGAGGGGAATACTAAGCATAGATCGTTGTACGTCCAGGCCAGTTTTCAGTCAAATTATTTACTCTAAGGACAGTTCCTACCGTATCTTGTGGACTTTCTTTCTGTATCACATTATGAACGCTCTGTTAGGTAAGTTATTTTTATTGTCATGTGTGTGTTGTACGAATTTGAGCATATGAGTTACAAAGTTAACGTGTTATTTTATATGTTTATAACATATTAAATTGCTTTAACTCCTTCGACCTTCTGAACCACTATACTGGTTCATTGTTTTTTAACATGATACATTGCAACATACTGGTTCATGTTTTTTAACATGATACATTGCAACATACTGACTCACTGTTTTTCTTAATATGAGTACATTACAACATACTGACTCAATGTTTTTCTTAACAGGGTACATTGCAACATACTGACTCAATGTTTTTCTTAACAGGGTACATTGCAACATACTGACTCAATGTTTTTCTTAACAGGGTACATTGCAACATACTGACTCAATGTTTTTCTTAACAAGGTACATTGGAACATACTGACTCAATATTTTTCTTAACATAATAATACCTCTCGTACTGTTATACGTTACATAGGGCATGCAAGTAATTTATCCATACCGCTCTATCCTGGACAACTCGCTCAATCTCCTCCATGGAACTGAGACCGATATTCCTTGCCTCTCTAAGCAAAGTTCGTTTCAGGGTCTCCTTAGGTCGACCTCTCTTTCTTGAACACTTTGCATCCCACCTCAATGTCTGCTTTGATATTCGTTGATCATTTCTCCTCAAGGTGTGTCAACATATCTCCATCTTCTCTTTCTTATAACAGTTGTCACTAGTGGTTGACCAGACATGTCACTGATTCCATCACTTCTCCAAAATTCGCTCCATTTTATATTCATTATTTTCCAGACATCTATTTTCAAATGCATTCAACTTGCTTTCTATATCTTTAGTCATTTTTCAACTCTCGCTGGCATATGTTTTCTTAACATGATACATTGCAAAATACTGGCTCATGGTGATTCTTAGCATGATACATTGTAATATAAATGCGCCCGAATGTAAAAAAAAAATATTACGGAGTAAAAGGGTTAATGATTGATTGATAGGACTATCATCATTGTACTTCGGTGAACAATCATGTGTGCTGTGTTCTATATCTTACACAGGCATACTCAACGGGAGTGTACAAATAAAATGTATGTGAACACATATAAAATGAAAAATGAAAATCATGGTGTATCTTGTACAGGGCGTAGCCATCAACCACAGTAAGCGAGTCGTCGATTTTCTAGGCACCACTTATACGTTCACGAGTTTGTCATTGCTTTCTGAACATATACAATACACAGTACATATTATAAGAGCATATTACAAGAATGAACTGATATACTAGAGTCATTAACTGCCTTATTCTGTTGAACAAGCCTCGTTATATAATTTGGCAGAAGTGGAAGTATCATTTGTTCACTATGTCATATTTTGCTTTTTATAATGTGTAATTAGGATACATATTCACAGAAGACGGAAAACTGGATAGAGAGAGAGGCTAGAGCGCAAAAGCAAATGTGTAACCTACCAGCTAGCCCCATTGTTAAGGCACCCAAAATTTCACAGGCAGCTAAGCAACAGATGATCAACAACATTTTTATACCTACTTTGTGTTACCAGAACCAAACATGGACTTGAGCAAAGCCAGTCACAAAAAATAACTACATGTGAAATGTGTTGCCTGCGAAAAGTTACCAACAACTCAAGAAAAGACAGAATCACTAACATCAGCATAAGAAAGAAAGTTGACACAAAACCGTGCTTGAATTACATAGAAAACAAAGAATGAAGTGGTTTGGCCACTTAATAAGAATGCATCGAAACTCCACAGTATACAGAGTCTTCTACAACAGAACATCGGGAAAGAAGGCAAGAGGAAGACCACGGAAAAGATGATTAGATGGCGTAGCAGAATCATGTGAAAGAGCAAAGATAACAATCACTCAAGCCACCAGAAAGCGCAAACAAAAACAGAAAACCACGACACTGGGCAACAACCCGGTAGCGGTAGCTCACATATCATTAGTTAGACCCTCACATATCACTGTGATCAATTTCCGATCTTGATACGCTTCATTCAATCTTGTTCCAACATAATGTCCAGCTCATTTTGATAGAGTTTATATTAGAATGGAAAGAAGCTGATCGTCTCTTCGAACCCAAATACGAAAGCTTAGTACTATGGAACATCGAGCACATACATCCAAGTGCTAAGGCTTGGTTCTGTGAGGTCTCTAACATATCACATTTTAGTATGGTCATGTCTCTAATACTTCAATTCCAAATGCTAAAGATGTATAATGTCAGAACGCAGAGGCTATACAATACAAAGCTTAGTATTGCAGATCTGTAACACATCATTTACACATACAGAGTTTAGTAATGTTAGATCTTGTAACACATCATATCCACATACAGAGTTTAGAATGTTAGATCTTGTAAAAATCATATACACATACGAGTTTAGTAATGTTAGATCTGTAACACATCATATCCACATACAGAGTTTAGAATGTTAGATCTTGTAAACACATACATCATTATTTTCACATACAGAGTTTAGTAATGTTAGATCTTGTAACACATCATATCACATACAGAGTTTATAATGTAGATCTTGTAACACATCATATACACATACAGAGTTTAGTAATGTTAGATCTTGTAACACTTCATAGTCCTACTGGATTATAAAAAACCCAAAATAAACACAGTGAAAAATATATACGATAGTGTTTGCTCGTCATAAGATGGAGTTTGACATATTTTTTCAGATATAAGTTTGTCTCTTTTTTCAAATTAATATTTAATTCTTATGTAACATTTTAGAAGCAAATGTGTCATACTGAGGGTTCAATCTTAGTGATAGATCGTCTTAATGATAATTCTTATTTATGAGTATTGCCCGCCTGCCCAGTGTGTTGGACTACGGGTGACAAGTCCTCTGTGAGTGCAGGTTCAATTCTGCGGACAGGAAAAAAGCTACAGGCTCACTAGATTTACGATGTTTGTGGCACCGAACCAAAGGGTTACGATGTCGATGGTTTCAGCTCCAGTGCTACTGGATCGGAAAAAACAAAAACAATTTATGAGTATTCGTCTAATGAGTGTTCGTCTTAAAGAGTGTTGTTTTCTGCTTCTTAATGAGTGTTCGTCTTAATGAGTGTTGTTCTTCTGTTTCTGAATGAGTGTTGTCTTAATGAGTGTTGTTTTCTGTTCTGAATGAGTGTTCGTCTTAATGAGTGTTGTTCTTCTGCTTCTTAATGAGTGTTGGTCTTTCTGTTCTCATTGATAGTGTATTGCTGTTTCGTCTTAATGAGTGTTGTTCTTCTGCTTCTTAATGAGTGTTCGTCTTAATGAGTGTTGTTCTTCTGCTTCCAAAACACTTGTTAACCCTCTGCGTGACATGGATCAAACGGCTGCAGAACGTGAAACTGGATCTGTGGCTTTCTAGTGCGCCCCTTACAAGTTTAGGACCAGCTGGTCCGATTTCCTGCGACGATTTTTTTACTTTATGTGTGCTGGGGATTGCTCTTTTGTGGCCTCTAACTTAAATAGGCTTTCGCCCAACTCAGTGCTCTACGACATGCCTTGTAGGTCGCAGTGTTACTATTCTTTGCTCCCCGTTCAAGCCCCGGCACCACACGGGTGGTTGAGGTTTCAATCTTAGTGATTATTCGTCTTAATGATAATTTTTCTTAATGAGCTTTTATTTGAGTAAGTTCTCTTCGCAATGAGAACTGTTATTGATGTTTGTTTGTTTTACATATTTGTATGTTTGTTATGTAGGGCAGTGAAGCAGCATTAAGCCCAGGCAGGCCGCCGTCAATCTAAGGACGAGCCTTTTATTTGTCATATAAGTGCGTACAGGCCGGAAAAAAACATGAATAATAAGAATTAATTTCTTGTTTTCTTATGTAGGGAATTAAAACCTCTTAAGCAGAGACACGGTTCTTTCAACCTAAGGACGATTCTTTTTATTGGTTATATCAGGTCAACAAAAATGAAAAATAAGAATTAACTCCTTTCGGAGAATCCAAGACTATTATTCCAATAGCGTGTTCCACAGAGCTTTTGTCTTAGTGAGCCTTCAACTTATAGAGTGTTTTTCTTAGACTGCGCTCGACGTGATAAAATGACATCTTTATGAACTTTCATCTTAATATCACTGTTCTTGCCAGATTGCCAGTCTAAATATCAAACTTAAATCATGTTCGATACGTCCAAGAAGATAATATCAATTAGCTTAATTATATAAAGGAATATAGACGTCTCCATGCCACATTTATTGATGGAAAGTTCAGAATTGTGGCAAGGTTACAGTTGCAATGACGCAGAACATGTCTACAGCTGATAGTAAGTAGACGTGTAAAGCTTCTTATGCTGTGATGTTTTGGTTTGCTGTAGCTCAGTGTAGATATTTTCTTCTAGCGGTATTGTTGTGTTGTCTTTTTCTTATGGTGATGTTGCATGTACTTTAAGAAATAATAGAGGATACCAGTGATGTTGTAGCGAGTTGTGAGTGAGGGGCAACATTTTCAAATGTGTACAGATGTCAACATTGTCAAATGTGTTCTGATTTCAATATTGTCAAATGTGTCTGATGTCAACATTGTCAAATATGTTCTGATTTCAACATTGTCAAATGTGTTCTGATGTCAACATTGTCAAATGTTACTGATGTCAACATTATCAGAATGTTGTACTGATGTCAACATTTCAAATGGTACTGATGTCAACATTGTCAAATGTGTTCTGATGTCAACATTGTCAAATGTGTTCTGATGTCAACATTGTCAAATGTGTTCTGATGTCAACATTGTCAAATGTGTCAGATGTCAACATTGTCAAATGTGTTCTGATGTCAACATTGTCAAATGTGTACAGATGTCAACATTGTCAAATGTGTACTGATGTCAACATTGTCAAATGTGTTCTGATGTCAACATTCAAATTGTCTGATGTCAACATGTCAAATGTATTCTGATGTCAACATTGTCAAATGTGTACTGATGTCAACATTGTCAAATGTGTTCTGATGTCAACATTGTCAAATGTGTTCTGATGCAACATTGTCAAATGTGTACTATGTAACATTGTCAAATGTGTCAATGGAACATTGTCAAATGTGTTCTATGTCAACATTGTCAAATGTGTAATGCAACATTTCAAATGTGTACTATGTCAACATTGTCAAATGTGTCTGATGTAACATTACAAATGTGTACTATGTCAACATTATCAAATGTGTACTGATGTGCAACATTATCAAATGTTACTGATGGTACATCATAAATGATCACAACACAAATGTTCTTCACATGAAATGTCTGAGAGAAATAACAATTAAACACAAATGTGTTCTGATGTCAAATTGTCAAATGTGTCAGATGGAACATCAAAATTACGATCAACATGTCTGTACTGATGTCAACATTGTCAAATGTGTCAGATGCAACATTGTCAAATGTGTCTGATGTCAACATTGTCAAATGTGTTCTGAAGTCAACATTAACAAATGTGTCTGATGTCAACATTTCAAATGTGTCAGTATTTTCCAGAGATCAACTAATTGATGCTGAAATGGTTCTATATGGCAACATTATCAAATGTGTTCTGATGCCAACATTATCAAATGTGTACATATGGTAACATTATCAAATGTGTACATATGGTAACATTATCAAATGTGTACATATGGCAATATTATCAAATGTATACTGAATGGTTACATAAATAAAAGAACACAAAAAAACACAACAATTCCTTCACAAATCATGCTGAGAGAGAAGAACACAAAAAACACAACAATTTCTTCACAAATCACGCTGAGAGAGAAGAACACAAAAAACACAACAATTTCTTCACAAATCACGCTGAGAGAGAAGAACACAAAAACTTCAGAACAATTTTTCAAATCACGCTGAGAGGAAGAACACAAAACACGACAATTCTTCACAAATCGCAGTCTGAGAGAGAGAACACAAAAAACCCGGTGCAATGAAGTAAATTCTTCGGCTTAAAAACCCTTTAAAAACATTAACATGTTTTGAAAACTGAAATATTCTGGTCACAATAAACGTCACTGCGGTTTAGAGAGAGAGTGATAGGGATAGAGACGCAGAGAGAAATAATGTGTGGCATGGTTCGTGGAAGATGAAACAGGAAACAACCAACACGACTGTGGCAACAAGACATTATCGAAACATAACACAACGGTAGAGGAGGCGGGAGATTTCACCAGAGCTCGAGAGGATTCAGACTGGCTGTAAATAGAGCTACTTTGTGCATAGAACATACTAAATAAAGAGACCTATATTTAGAAGGATAAAAAAGTAAATATACAGTAAGACCTGTAATATCAGGGTATCGGTTATATCTTATCCTAAGCTTAAATGCGGAAATTTATCAATTTCCATGAGATTTCACAAGAGAAACATTTCTGTAAGATTAATCATCAAATGAAATGTGCTCATACATAAGAAACTAGATATTTGATCACGATTTTCGAAAAATATTGATATTCCTGGGCTCTGGGTTAACACAAATGACTTTCTTTTGGAAAAATGCCCAAAAGACAATTTTCTGATTCTTGTAAGCTGATCTGTGAAGCTAGTCTTAACTGTGTTTTAGTATTTGCATACACTGTTCATACATGACTATATATTGATTGGAAACCAGATTTAGTTCGATGCTATGTCTGGTCAATTTAAATGGTTTTAGATGACTTTATAGATTTGAAGGAACAGTGAGTAGATTAACATGAAGAATTGAAAGTTTACTGGCAATACATTTATAGACAATTTGCAGAAATACACTTGTCTTCGTTCCTGGGCACATGGGTGTCGTTGACAATGAGAGAGCAGACTATATTTTGAACGCCCTCATAGAGCGTAGTCACAGAGAAGATCTTCATCTGAACCAACGTTTCCCAAAGTGGGCGGTACCGCCCCACAGTGGGCGCTGAATCGTTCTAGGGGAGCGATAGTGGGTTCAGAAGAATTTGGGTGGTGTTCAGACGATTAGGGGTCGGTGGCACCTTAAAGAAGAAATTAATAAATATTTTAAAATAAATTATTTTCGTGATTTTGCGATTGAATAATCATTTAAAATTTGAATTCTGCATTTTAATTCATCTTATGTCCGTCTTACAAAATCCATTTTGTCATCAATTTTCAATTTCATGCATTTAATCATTGGACAATTGACCATGTATTATATAAATATTTATCAATTTTCTATGTCTAAGAGAAAATAGAGCTTGTATATGAGGGAGGGGCGTTGGCAAACTGTTATAATGTGGAGGGCGTTACAAAGTTTATGTTGTGCAAAGTGGGCGGTGGACCGAAAAAGTTTGGGAATCTATAATCTAAACCAATCCACGTCAACTACTAGATTGCGGGAACTGGATTTGAAGATTGGTGTGGCAAGAAAAGAACAGTACGACAGGTATACGAGTAGGGTCATCAATCAAAATCGAACTGGTACAGTCAGTCGCTGGACGCTGTTGGAGATATTGGGAAGGAGATCGGAGCACCTATGGGAATATCCGGAGTGCAATGAAGATATTCCAAACTGAAACTGAAACTGAAACAAGTAAGGAATAGAATTTAAAACAATTAAACGTTCGTGTGTTCCGGGGGGCTCAAGGAGAAAAGAAAAAGTAACACTGTGACCTACAATGCATGTCGAAAGAGGCGACTGAGGTAGGGGCCTAGCTGACGATACCCAGGTGGCAAATAAAAAGCGACTAAGAAATCGGATGTGCTTGCCTACGTGTACGCTCATAACTGGCACAACGTACAATTTCTGTTAGGCTCGGATCACATACACATCACAAAAACTGGTTAACAAGTCCTCGTTATGAAGCATTCGAAGAAGTAGATATATTTAAAGGAAAAGTCAGTAGATGAACATGAAGAATTAATACTCTATGTGGAATACAAGTATATCATAGAATTGAAAACACTGAAACGCCCGTGTGTTGCGGAGGTCTACATGGAAAGAAAAGAATAAGTAACGCTGCGACCTACAAGACGTGTCGTAAGAAGCGACTGAGATAGAGGGCTAGAGTAGCCAACATAAGTAACGCTGCGACCTACTAGACATGTAAGAAGCGACTGAGGTAGTCGGCTAAGGTAGCCAACATAAGTAACGCTGCGACCTACTAGACATGTAAGAAGCGACTGAGGTAGTCGGCTAAGGTAGCCAACATAAGTAACGCTGCGACCTACTAGACATGTAAGAAGCGACTGAGGTAGTCGGCTAAGGTAGCCAACATAAGTAACGCTGCGACCTACTAGACATGTAAGAAACGACTGAGGTAGAGGGCTAGGTAGTCAACATAAGTAACGCTGCGACCTACAAGACATGGTGTAAGAAGCGACTGAGATAGAGGGCTAGTGTAGCCAACATAAGTAACGCTGCGACCTACAAGACATGGTGTAAGAAGCGACTGAGGTAGAGGGCTAGGGTAGCCAACATAAGTAACGCTGCGACCTACTAGACATGGTGTAAGAAGCAACTGAGGTAGTCGGCTAAGGTAGCCAACATAAGTAACGCTGCGACCTACAAGACATGTCGTAAGAAACAACTGAGGTAGAGTGCTAGTGTAGCCGACATAAGTAACGCTGCAACCTACAAGACATGTCGTAAGAAGCAACTGAGGTAGTCGGCTAAGGTAGTCAACATAAGTAACGCTGCGACCTACAAGACATGTCGTAAGAAGCAACTGAGGTAGTCGGCTAAGGTAGTCAACATAAGTAACGCTGCAACCTACAAGACATGGTGTAAGAAGCAACTGAGGTAGAGGGCTAGGGTAGCCGACATAGTAAATTACAATGAATCGCAGAAATTGGATGTACTGGCCTTCTTGAACTGGCTCAAAGTACATTCGCTTAGGCTCAGATCACATACAAATCACAGAGTGGTTTAACAAAGGGTCGATATGGAGCTTTGAAAGATGAAGAAGAAGAAAATAAAGACATAAATTTTAAAGTGATTCGATGTAGGCGGTTTAAGTTAATTTGAAGGGATTACGAATTGTATGAATTTTTTATAGCAGAAAATTCTAACCAATACATCATCACCATTAGGTGCCGTGCCGGCTGGCGTAGGCAATCATTGATCTCTATAAATCCCAGTCTCTAGTGTTTACTATCATCTCAGATGTTGACGTTCATCCATGCCATGTTAGACTATCCAAAATGTTATCTCTCTGTCTTACTCTGTCTCGTCTCCCATCTATTTTACCAGTTGTTACAATGTGTTCTAAGCCTCTCTTTTTCATCCTATTCCCGATAAATGATGACTGTCTCTTAAATTGATAATAAGCTTTCTCTGCGTCTTGATCTCATTCAACACCTCCACATTAGTCATTATAGCAGTCCATGGGATTCTTATCATTCTTCTGTAAAACAATATCTTTGTGGCCCTCAGAAATCGATCTTTTTGTTTATTTTCCATGACTCGCATCCGTATGTGAGTAATGATTCTATGTATCACTGAATAGCTCTCATTCTGATTTCAATTGACAAGGACTTGTTGCATTTAATGCTTCTCATTTTCTGGAATTTTGTAAAGGTCTTAAGGTTCCAGAACTTACTGTAGATATACAGTCATGGACACACAGGGTTTGTGGTAATAATCGAGTTAACAAGGTGGCTTCGAAAAGTATTTGAGTGAAAACGGATTGATTTATAAAACTATTATCATTATCACACTTCGATGATTAACAATGTTTGTTCAATAGCTTTCTTACACAAAGCTATCACATAACATCGACTGTTGCGCCCGAGTGGTTACTGGGGCCCAAATTTGGGGTGTAAAGAATAGAACCACTGTTGCCTGCTATGCATGTTGTAAGAGGCGGCTAAGGAGGTTTGGCTGAAATCGGATGCACGTGTCCTAAACATGTATAAGTCTATGAGTTTAGGGCCTACCAAACCAATATGCAACGTATACACGTTCTTGGTAATGATCAAACATATCACAAAGAGTGATCAAAATTGGTCGTAAAGAACGAACGCAAAGAAGAAGAAGAAGCAGAAGACATCGACTGTTTACACAATGTTTAACACTGACGAAATTCCCCGGTATAACTTTGAGAATAGCGAAAATGTGTCTATTTTTTAAATTAATATAGTAATAATGGTTGAGCGATTGAGTAATCTTTGTCTTCTCGTTCGTCCGCAATGAATTTAGGTGTAGTCAGGGCCTCCAGTATATCGCTTCTGACTGATTTTTGCGTGAAAGATTGCTTTTCGTTTTGTCTTTGTCCCTCGTCATTCAAGCGAACCTTCTCAGACTTCAGAGATTTATTGAGTGATTAATAGGATTATCATCCTTGCACTTCGGTGATTAACCATGTGTGCTCGATCTTTTTCGTACAGAGGAAGGTCTCGCCTGCAGTGCACGAACTCCGTAGCACCTGCGAGGGTCCCAGATGTAATTTCGAAAATGATGAAGATATTGTTTTGGGAATTTTATTTTAAATTTTTTCTAATTAAATTTGTCCGCTCAGCGGCTCTCCGGCTTGTTCTTCTCAATTTTGATCTGCCAAAAGTTCTTATACCTGCTCAAATTGAACACGGGACCTACGTTTATCGTCCGTCTCCGATATGAGTACTAGCAATTCGATCTCACCTACACTGAGATTAGGGATCTCTGGAAAAATATCCAGATGGCTCCATGAGGGAGCGAATCTGGTATCTTTGGAATGATTAACGTTCTATAAAAGGACTGTAGAATCCGATTTTTACTACCGATCTAGAAGCACTTTCAGCTCTTCGTCTCGGTGCCGTGGACATCGTAAACCTTCGGTCCGGTGATACGAACACCGTGAATCTGGTGAACCTGTGGCTTTTCTACCAGCCCGCGGAATAGAACCCACACTCACATGGAGCTTGTCACCCGTCGTCCAACGAGGGTAGAATGCGATAAACAGATATATACATGTTCCGTTTGGGATGCAAGAAAAAAGCGTTCGACCTTCGTAGATAGAAACAAGTTGTGGAAAGTACAGTTAATCTATGGAGTTAATAACCACCTAAATAATCTAAGTAATGCAAGGGCCTCTATATACACCAGTGTACGGTTAGAACAAACACAGGACTATCAGAAAAGTTCCACGTTGTGTAAGAAGTAAGACAAAGATGCGTACTAGTACCGCTGCTGTTCATTACATGTATCGATCAAATCTGTAAAATGGCTAACACTAGTGAAGGGAACAGTCTAGGGAAGCTCTTAAACCAATTTCTTTTCTACCGACGATCAGGCAATCTTATTAACAACAGAGGAACAGCTGCAGCAACACATTAACAGAATCCAATTAACATATAATGAATACAATATGAGAATAAACATCGACAAAACCGAAGTAATCACATTCACTAGAGAGGAAAACACCACCAATATCACCATCAACAAACATTAGCTAAAGATAATCAAAGACTTTACATACATAGGAATCATTTTTCAGCAAAATGAAGAATAATTAACGAAATCCAACATAGATGCAATAAAGAAAATCAAATGATAGAACAAATGGCATCAATTTGAAAAAGTAAAAATGTCACCAGGAAAAGTAAAAGAATATTGACCAACACAATCTTTCTCCCAACATTATGCTAGAAGTGTCAAACCTGGAAACTGACATCAAACAACACAATCTTTCTTCCAACATTATGCTAGAAGTGTCAAACCTGGAAACTGACATCAAACAAAACAATCTTTCTCCCAACATTATGCTAGAAGTGTCAAACCTGGAAACTGACATCAAACAAAACAATCTTTCTCCCAACATTATGCTAGAAGTGTCAAACCTGGAAACTGACATCAAACAAAACAATCTTTCTCCCAACATTATGCTAGAAGTGTCAAACCTGGAAACTGACATCAAACAATAGAGGAAAACTAGTCACAACAGAGATGAAGTGTCTACGCAGAGTGCTGGGAGTATCAAGAAAACACCGGTTTAAAAATGAAGACATCAGGAAAAAAGTATGTACACCATATGTCCTATACTTCATCAAGAAACATTAAATTAAGTTATTCGGTTACATAAGTAGATTACCAACGCATCAAAGAGATATACTACTCCTATACAGTGGATACAAAATAAAAGGTCGTCCATGCAAAAATTGAGCTTCAGAAATAACAGAGAAAATGAAAAACACTATTTATAAAGCGCACACAAAAACCCGTTCTAGAAACCCAGTCTTATCCTGACGCTGTTAGGTAAAACAGGATTAAAGAAAAGAAGATAGCAGATTATTGTTCATGTATCGCCTTGAGAGGCGACTCATCGATTTACAACTGCTAAGAAACGTTTAACTTGTTTTACTTTCAACTGTTTACTAGGGGGTATCTGTAGCTTAGAGGTTAGGTGGTAGTATTTCGGACCAAAGGTATCCAGTTTGTTCCCTCGTGGAGTCATCTGGATATTTATTCAGCGATCCCCGATCTCAGTGTAGGTGAGATCGATTTCCTAGTCCTATCGAAGACGGACGATAAAACGTAGGTCCCGTGTTCGATTTGAGCACGTAAAAGAACCCTTGACAGATCAAAATCGAGAAGAGCAGGCTGGAACGCTACTGCTCGGGCAAAATTTATTAGAAAAGATTAAAAATAAAAGTTCCTACAAAAATATTATCGTCATCTTCAAAATTACATTAGGGACCCTCGGCGGTGCTACGGGGCTCGTGCACTGCAGTTGAGATCTTTCTGTGTAAGAAATAGATCAGAGAACATATGGTTACTCACCGAAGTGCAATGATGATGGTCTTATCAATCAATCAATGTACTTTTTACAAGGGATCTATTTATTTTTCACCCGTCTCCGACGGAACTAGACACTCAATCTCAAATACACTGCTATAATGATACGTCGATCGGAAGAACTAAACTGAACTTTACCATTTATTAGATCAATGGTTCCCAAACACTACAGTACTGTGGACCCCCTTGTAAATACATTTTGCTGCCGTATACGTTCAACAGTCTCTCTACATGAAACATGGACAGGAATGAATTATCTGTGTGTAACAATAGTAAACATTGTCTGCAATTTGACATTTAATAAACAATAAAGAAAACATTAGGTATATAATTAGACGTAAATTTATTTTTATGTCTAAAATGTCAAAAATCAGAATATTTCTTCTTGAGCTTGAGCCCCCGTGCGGACTCCATCTTGGGAATCGTTGTCTTCAATTGATTTCTGTTTGTGTTGTTGTCTTACAAGACAACACTGCTGTTATACAAGACCACATTGAACTTCTAAAGTTGCACCCAGAAAACCGACACATTATAATTATTTCTCTACTTTATCATGGTTGAGTACTACTAGTTTATAATAATTATTTTTAAAATTATCTTGTACCTGTTTTGTACTTTTGTCTTTAGCCTGAAGCAAGAAACTAAGGAAATAAACTATGCTGGTTTCGAATATCTGTTAATGACATATTTCATTCTGTTTCGTTATGTCCACTTCTTTTCGCACATTCTAGAAACTGCTATTCTCATTTTATTGGTAAAACTGCAGTCTCATCTATTTTATGAGTATTCTCATTTTATACTACTATAACCAATAATTACTGATTTATGCTACTATTACTACTACTGCTACGATGACTACTACTACTGCTGCTACTACTACTACTGCTGCTATTGCTACTACTAGTATTACCACTACTAATACTGCTACTACTGCTACTGCAGCTACTAATACTACTACTTCTACTGTTATTACTACCACTACTGCTACTAACAGTATTACGACTACTGCCACTACTTCTGCTGCTACTTCTACTACTACTGACACTACTGCTACTGTTACTACTACTACTGCTACTATTACTACTACTACTGCCACTACTTCTGCTGCTACTGCTACTGCTACTACTGCTACTACTACTTCTACTACTACTACTACTTCAAAGTTTACTCAACATAAACTCTGCGCTATGTTACGCGTTTCGAACTTTCTTCAGCTTAAACTGTGTGCTTATATCACGAGATTCGAACACTTTTCATCCCAACCTACGAGCTTATGTCCCGAGGTTCGAATTCTCTTCAGCACAACCTCTGTACTTATGCCACAAGATTCGAATATTTTTAAACACAACCTATGTGCTTATGTACCGAGTTTCGAACTTATATTTGGGGTCAAAAGGCTCATGAGGTCATGGTGGTAACATGAGCCAGGGTTAACGAGGGCGCGCTAACTCAAGACCCTGCCCTAACCTCCACGCGGTGACCCTGGAAACAGACTCTGGTTCTGGTCTGGCTAAGAGGGCGAGGGATCGGGAGAGGAAACTACTGGTAGTGGTAGCAGTGCAATTACGGAAATACGATAAAGATACATACAAATAAAATGCACAATTCTCCTGACCGATGTCCAACAAGATATTGCCCAAGTCCCTGAACGCAAAGAAACAGCAACGAAACGTCTCAGACATGGATGAGAGGTGCATCCAGTGACCAAACGTATGCCCACGTAGGGCGAAGCTCGAAGCCCTGAGGAGGGGCAAACATTGCCAGCCCGTCGGCAAGAATAAATAAGACAAGACAGGACCGTAACGAATGAAAGTCTACCCTCGTGTTGGTGCGAGAGAAGATTGCAGATGACCCGCATTGGTAGCCTGGTGCAGATACATGTACTGGGCAAGGTTTGCCGAGCGCAAAAGAACAAGTTGCGTTTAGTGCATAACGAAACTACCCGCCCTGGGAAAACCGTGCAAGGTACTGTGCGATTAAAATTAACATCCCCGGAAGAACTGAGGTTGGTGATGCCTAAAGGAACTGCCAGCCTTGGGGCAACTGGGCAAGGTTCGATTGCAGTCGTAACTAACATCCCCGGAATAACTGGGCGGGTGATGGCGGCGAGCGCAAAATCCTCAGTTACGCTTATAGTGCCCACTGAAACGACCCTCTACATTGTTTGTACTCGGCCCCATGCCAGTGCCTTCGAGGTAAATTGCAAATTGCCACGTACCGATACGCGTCTAGAAAAGGCTGAGAATGTTCCTTCCCCGGATCAGACTCAAAAATGTACGGTAAAGCAAGGCCGACAATGTACGGATCAAACAGGAAGCCCGGGTCCTGAACATTGGCGAAGGCCGATACTTTACACGGTGTTTTATACGAGTAAGACGCCGTCCGAGGACAAGCTGACAAGCCCGAGAAATATTTCTCAGTCAGAACGGGTAAAGCAGCGTAACTCACTGTCTTGGCGTAGATCACAAAGCCCAAATATACGGCAAAGTTGATCGAAAAGGCGTAGATCCGAAAGGATCGTACCTAGGAAAGCTCACCCTAGTAAATCAAAAGCTGGCTGAAAACGGACGGGCGGGCCTAGTCACCATGGGCGCACAATCGTCCCGACGTAGATCACTCCGTTCTTGCCAGTGGACCAATTATACATCACAATAAGAATGATCAAATTGGCCGTGAAGAATGTTAGCAGAAGAAGAAGAAGAACTTATATTTTTTAACATAAACCCTGTGCTCATGTCAAATCCACAAGTTCAAAGGTTACCAAGTTTCAACTGTTTTCATAGTTTGCCCTTTTCAAATGAAAAATATATATTACTTTTCTGTTCTCTGCACTCTAAAGATACATTTTCCACACTGTCTTCTGTTCTCTGTACTCTAAAGATACATTTTCCACACTGTCTTCTGTTCTCTGTACTCTAAAGATACATTTTCCACACTGTCCATATTTCATAGCTGTGTATATTTTTGTGGTTTCAAATATGTTATGTTCTCAGTGTCTTTACCCTCTTTAACGTTCATTTCAGATTAAGATAATATTAAATGTTATCTCCACGGATAAGGATAAGTGTAATATGTTTCCAGAATTTCATGTCTTGTGCTATCTTGCAATATTCTGATTAAACTATCGTTTAAAAAATGTCGTTTCTGACTTTAGTACCGCTTTTTTTTAGGGTAGGACAGGTGGAACATAAGCTGGAGGGATTTACTGGCCGCATCGCCAGTCTGCCCAGCGTGTTCGTAGTGCGTTGGACTACGGGTGACTATCCTCTGTGTGTGCGGGTTCAATTCCGCGGGATGGCAGAAAAACCACAGATTCCCCAGATTTACGGTGTTCGTGGCACCGAACCGAAGGTTACGATGTCCATGGCACCGAGCCGAAGAGCTGAAAAGCTCAAGTGCTTCTGGATCGGGAAAAAAAAATTAAAAAAAATAATGGCCGCATGGCTAATACAGTCGTCGTGAAGCTGTTCAGTTTAGGAATTTTAACTTATGCCCACAACAGAACAAAATTGTTGGCCTTCCCGTGAATTGAACATGGGTCTCCCGTATAAGAACCACGCTCTAATCCACTCGGCCAGACGCTCCACTGATAGACTGCTAGTTATATAGCTCTTGATGTTTTCTTCCTATTAAAAGTACTGTCTTTCTCTCAATATTTTTTTTATATGTGTTTCACCCAGTTAAGTCCATTCTGTTTCAACCCTATCAGTCCTAGTTTGTGTCCTCATAGGCAGAACTTCCATAATTCTACTAGAAAATGTGGCTGATATGAGGGAGTCTACAGGGCCTAAAAGCGCAGGATTGACTTCATTAAACCGTGTTTTATCCCATATTTCTTGGTCAATATCCACAAAACTAACATGCTAAGTACCGAATGTATTGTACAAAGCACTAACTCCGTTGCTGCTTCAACACTGCTAGGAATCTCTGAAAAAATTGCACTCTTTATTATTTAGGTTTTAGATCCAGAAGCACTTGAGCTTTCAGCTCTTCGACTAGGTGTCATGGACACTGTACCCCTTCATTTCGGTGCCACGAACACCGTAAATCTAGAGAACCTGTGGCTTTTCTGCCAGCCAGCGGAATTGAACCGCACTCACAGGGGGTTTGCAACCCGTCGTCCAACGCACTACGAGCACGCTGGGCAGGCGCGCATTGCATTCGTTAACAGAACTGCGTTGTTCAGATTTAAACTAAAGACCTTCGGAATACAAGTCAACGGCTAAGCCTAACTAGCAACGCTAACAACATGCGGTTTTAATTCTCTAACGAAGAATGATTCCAACAGATTCTGGCAGCATTGTTGGACACATTCAGACAATACAGACATGTGCAACGTCAGGTTGTCATAATTGATGACTATCATTTTAATCGAGCCAATCTATCCTGCCCAGGGCTGTTTTGTCTTTTAATCTTCAGCAGGAAAACTCAAATGTCGATTAGAAAAGGAAATCTCTCTGCAAGGTTGAGTATTCGTTTTTGTCAGGGAGAGATATTATATTTTCTTCAGTACTCAGTGCAATAAATGATTTAATGAGATATTTCATTTGACCAGTTCTTTGTATGAACATTATATGCATAGAAATTGATTAGTTTTTAGTATGGACATTATAAATATAGAAATTGATTAGTTTTAGTATGGACATTAAAAATATAGAAATATATTAGTTTTAGTATGGGCATTATAAATATGAGAAATCTGATTAGTTTTATTATGTGGAATTTATAAATATAGAACTAGATTCATTTTTAGTATGGGCATTATAAATATAGAAATTGATTAGTTTTAGTATGGACATTATAAATATAGAACTAGATTCATTTTTAGTATGGGCATTATAAATATAGAAATTGATTGGATTTTTAGTATGGGACATTATAAATATAGAAATATATTAGTTTATAGTATGGCATTATAAATATAGAATACTATGCAAAAGGTTAGTTTTTAGTATGGGCATTATAAATATAGAAATATATTAGTAAGGAAGATCTCAGGGTAGTACTCAACCCAGCACCGACGAGGGTCTCCGAGATAATTTTAGAATTAGTAAACATTTTGTAGATATTTTATTTTTGTCTACTTAATTTGGCCCAGGGAAATGTTTTACAGACTACTATTATATAATTTCGGCTGCCAAGGGTTATTTTACGTATGCAATTTGAACATTGTACATGAGTTTTATCGTTCGTCTCCGACAGGACTGGAAACTCGATTTAATTTACATTGAGATCATGGATCTCTTAAAATATATACCAACTGCTCCACTTGGGGAACAAATAGAGTACAGGAAGTTACTTCTTGTTAGAAAGCTCACATTGTGAAATGAATTGCTTGAGAAAGGCAGTGGGGGTTACCAGGAAATATAGACTACGAAATGAGGACATCAGAAGCAGAGTGAGCATAACTTCATGCACTAAATACAACGAAAGACAACAAATGCAGTGTTTTGGACATTTAATGAGAATGGAATACAATCAACTACCAACAACATCATACAATAAAAAGAGATCAGGTACTAGAGCCAAGGAAAGACCAAGAAAAAGATGGATAGACAATATCAAGACCACACTACATTTACAGGGATATTAAATAACAAGGGTGACTCATCTGACCCTGGAACGTAAATTAAAGCTCCCACTTCTATGTTTAACGACAAGAGGGGACAACCAATAGCAGGCCATATGGTATATTTTCTCAGTATGATGAAGTCTTCGAAATGCTGCCCTTAAATATTTTTCTTTAAATAACCTTCAATTGTGATTTTAATTTCCTGGTTATGCGCCCCCTTACGGTACCGCCTCATGCTGCCGCCCCTCTGTATCATAGCACGGTACGGCCCTGACCAATTCCATCCACCAACCTGGGGATAGACAATAGACTTCTTTTTCTAGAACTAATGCAACTATAGTTGACAAAAATGACCTTATCTTATCTTATCTTAACCACATTTGCCGTGAAGCGCCGGGAGAGTTAATTTTCATCTTGTCCAGGTGTGTTGTGCTTGACGTTGTCAGTCCATGCTTTGCAGCTGAATGTTATCTATCCATCGTGTTCTGGCATGCCTCTTGTTCTGCGCCTGAGTGCGATTATTATAGGCACGTGATGGTAGTAAAAGTGGTTCCATTCTCATTAAATGGCCGAACCACTTGAATCTTGCTTCGATGTACTGTATGCATGGTATAGTACAAAGGATGCTTCTGATATTCTCGTTTTCACTTATCTTGCCTTGTAACGTTGACAGCTTTCGTAGACATCTCAATTCACATGTTGTAATCTCTTCTTGTGTCTAGTAGCATGTTTGGCACTGATAGCAGAGAGTTGGAATAAATATGCAGTTTATCAGTTGTCGTTTCTATGGAACAAAAATGACCGATTCTTCGAAACTTTAAATTATTTTTCCTTGAGAAATGGTTTCGTATAACTGTGTTCCAGTTGTTGTTTTTAATTACATATAAGAAAAATAAACACGAACAACACGGTCGATGAGTATTAGTCACTTGCTCCTCAGCATGCAACGGTCTGGCACCACATTCTGTGACAAGCCTATGTTTAAAGATTGATCTGCAAATGACGTTGTTGGGTTTTGTGACGTTGCAACTGTTTCAATATTTAAGAAAAAATTGCCAATAACATGTTCCATCGCTCGGGGTTTTCGATTTGTGTCTTGGAAAATGTTTATTTTCGTCCTATGCATATTTTAATTGCGATATATATCTATCCATCTGTTCATCCATCCATCCATACATTTATCCACGCACTCATCCAGTCATCCGTCCGTCAATTCGCTGTCCGTCCGTTTTTCTGTCTGTATGTCTGTTCCTCTCTCTCTGTCTGTCTGTCTCTATGTCAATCTATCTTCCTGTCTATCTGTCTGTCTGTATGTCTGTCTTTATGTCTGTTTGTCTGTCTCTCTCTCTCTCTCTCTGTCCGTCTAGCCATCTGTCTGTCTGTCTTCTTGCCTGCCTGCCTGGCTGTATGTCTAGAAGCTCGGCATCCCATCTGACCATTCGTAATCTATTTTCGTTAATCTATCTCTCTTTCCACCTATGTATCTGACAGAGTCGTACCTACTTACGCACCTACCACTCTACCTACTTACTTAACTACCTACCTAATAATATAATAGCCGTCCATCGCAAGCGACGATGACAACAGTCTCAGACGTGTGCTGCTGCACCTCTCTGGTGTGTGCGGAGGTGACTGTAGAGTCCAATCCTAGAACACAATCCCCTACCACAGGTGGGCATACATGATCAAGGTTAGACATTTCAGAGACACTTTAAGAGTGTCTTTAAAGCGTTTTTTCTGTCCACCAGCAGAAAGTCTGCCCCTTCAATTCGCTATACACCGACTGTTTTGGGATGCGTTTATCAAGCAACCGAGCAACGTGACCGGCCCATCTAACTTGGCCTTACAACAGGGTGTTGACGCTTGAGATCTTTGCTCTTGTGAGGGTTTCGGTATCTGGAATGTTGTCCTTTCAGATTATTTTTAGTATTCTGCGCAGACAGCTTTGTGGAAGTGGTTTAGTTTTCTTGCGTGTCTGCTATACACTTTCCTTGTCTTGCTTGCGTTCAGCAGCGTGGTTAGCACTATGTCGTGGTAAACCTTTCAGCTCTGTGGCTACGCTTATCCTCCTCCCACACAGTGACATGTACCTTCCGAACGCATCACTGGCTTTTGATATCCTATTGTTGACCTCAGAGTCTAACCTACTACTAGCATGACCTACCTACTAACCAAAATACGTACCCACGTATGTATAATTATATGATGTTTTCTTTGCTGTTTGTCTGGCTTATCCATATTTCTGTCTACCCTCTCATATCCTACGTACACGTCTGTATTTCATTTTCTTTAAAACCGCTCGAAGTCTGTCTGTTTATCTCTGTCTACACTTTCCTTTTAGTAAAAGAATACTTTCTGTACACTAACTTATTCTATTGGCAATCTATTTATCTAGTACTAAACACTATAATCCAGTTCTTTCTATAGAAAAAAAAACCAACACGTACAACTATAATGCAGCAAATATGAAGCGTACACTCGAGCAGGGAAGTTAAACACGTGTAATTATTAATACATCTACATATGCCAGTCACTGAACCTTAAGAAAGACGTTCTCTTAAAGAAACGACAATTGTTTTATTTTGATACATTCATAGGATTGGAATTAATATATATTAGTTAAAATATAAGAATGATATAGATAAGGTGTTAAACTGTTCATCGGAAGATTCTAAGTTGCATCCAACATGTTCCGAAATGTGAAAACATCACCTGATATTACACCTGGTAAGGTATCTTTTTGTACACCTTTTTTTTGTTCTTATTATCATGATAAAAATATCGTTTATACTATTATCATTCTTAACATATCGCTACTACGTTAGAACACAATGTGATTAATTTTATACACGTTGTTATTCATTTTTTTGACTGTTTTTAGATGTAAAATTATCAAAGATTCGTGAGATATTTGGGTCTGTTTTGAGTTAATTTTTCCCCAAAATATTCATGATTTTGGGATTCATTCTCTCGTGTAAGTATCATCATCATCATATGCCGTCTCCGCATCGAAGACTAGATGCAATAGATCTCTAACATCCCATGTCTTTTGTCTATATGTGGCACTCTGCCTGGTTGTAGTTTGTCACTCGCCTAATGTTTCTTTCCCACTTGTGTCTCGGTGTTTCTCTTGCTCATCGTTTTTCTACTGTCCTCACTAATAATATATATATATATAGAAAAAGAATTACAATATGGAGCGGAGACATGGAGAAAAGCTAAAGGGAACACCAACAAGTTGCAGACATTCATCAATAGTTGCCTGCGCTGGATACTTCATCTGCGATGGTATGGCAGAACTACAAACAGGGAGCTGTGGGATATAAGCAGGACAATGACAGGTGGAACGAGAAATAAGGAGCAGAAGGTGGCTATGGATAAGACACACACGAAGATACTGACCTAACAGCATCACATGACAGGCTCTCCGATGGAACCCCCAGGGCAATAGAGGTAGGGGAAGACCAGGAACACATGGAGACAGGAGTTGGAGACGGAATGCAAGAAAATGGTGAGAGAGTGTGAGATCTGGAAAAGATGGCCTTGGATAGGCGGGCTTGGAAGGCCTTGGTTGCGGACCTATGCTTCCTAGGGCGAAGGGTGAAGAAGAAGAAGTGAGAGAATTAAAGCGTCTATAACCCTGTGCACGCACTTTCAACCCAAGAACCAGTCGTTGTTCGTTATATCAGCGGGTATTGGTCATTAAATAAAAGATAATTAGACTTCTTGCAGAGAATCCAGTATGTTTTCGTCCTAATCTTTGACAATTCATTTTAAAACAGCTACTCGCCCGCCTGTCCATCGTTTTCGTAGCTCGTTGGACAACATGGGACAAGCCCTCTGTGAATGGGCTCAATTCCCGGGCTGGCAGAAAAGCCACATGCTTTCCAGATTTACGGTGTTCGTGGTACCAAGTCGAAGTGTTACGATGTCCATGGCACCGAGCCGAGGAGCTGAAAGCTCAAGTGTTTCTGAATCGAAAAAAAAAAAAATCTCTGAACATAAAGTTGTATGTGTCTATGGACTACCCAAACTTATAATACACATACAACTTTAAACAACTTTACATATACACATACAATTGTGTTGTTGCATCCTTCTTTTCCCTAATCCTGTTTTACCTCACAGCATCAAGATAAGAGGAGATTTCTAGATCGGACTTTTGTGTATGCTTTATAAATAATATTTTTCACAGCTTCTGTTCTTCTTCTTTGCGTTCGTTCTTTACGACCAATTTTAATCACTCTTTGTGATATGTTTGATCTTTGCAAGAACGTATATACGTTGCACATTGGTTTGGTAGGCCCCTAAACGCATAGACTTCTACGCGTTTAGGACACGTGCATCCGATTTCAGCCAAGCAGCTTCTGTTATTTATTATGCCCGCCTTATGCGGGTTGGGTCTTTTGTTTTGTATCGACTGTATTTATGTAGCTGTGCTCTTTGAGGCGTACTGTCTGTTGGTAATATGTGTCCGAACCATTTAACTTGTTGTTGCAGTGCTAGTAGTATTTGAGTAATACTGATTATAACCTTGGTAACATATGGTTGTGAGACATGTACAATTGACGAAACGGCGGAGAAGATCATTAATGTTTTTGAATTCAAATGCCACAGAAGTGTATTTTGAATATCATCTTCATCATCAGTTGCCGTCTCCACATCGAAGATTTCTTGCAATTAATCTCCAGCATCCTCTGTCTTTCTCCTTGGTGTTGCACTCTGCAAGACTGTAACCTGTCCCTTTCTTAAAGTTCATATCATGGATAGAGAAAATAACAAACGCTATTAAAGAACGCACAAACAAGTACATTTGATATTTCGGACACATCAAACGACATGAGTGCCTAGAGAAGATAATTTTGGAAGGAATGGTGCATGGAAAAAGAATCTTCTTCTTCTTCAGCGATCTCTGGTCATGCGCTTAATTTACTGTGAACCACAAACTGGGCAGTCAGTTTCAGGTCTGTCAGGTTTCACCAAAGCTTAGTTTTCAGGTCGACTGGGTGTGACCACATGTTGTTTCTCAGCTCCCCCAGGAGAGGACAGTCTTGCAGTACATGCTCTGGTGTCTGTTCCGCCTGCTGACACTGGCAGAGAGCTGTTTGACTTATTCCTAGTCTAAAAAAAGGTTTGTTGAGTCTGCAGTGTCCGGTGCGTAGTCGAAATAAATGACCTGGTCTGTTCGACTTAGGTCTTTGAGGGAGTCTTTTCCATAATCGTGGAAAAAGAATGAGAGGAAGACCTAGAAGACGATGGGTGCAGGATGTCATTGATGATCTGCGAATGACTGCTGCTAACACCGGCCAACTTGCACAGAATAGATAATTTTTTCAGGACTCCTGTCCTGGGAGCCAGGTTCCGGAAGGGTCAAGCTACTTGATAATGAATTGTAATCTTATGGATTCAGACTTCGCATTTTAGAGTGATTTGGAACCTATTTGTTAGATTAATAACTTCATCCATACAATACCGTGCCACAAAAACGAGATAGTTGTCCATCAATATCAAGTGACATCTAACTGTCCATGAGAAAATGGTGGATGTTGTTAAAAAATTCCGTTTTTTTAGTGTTTGTTCTTGAGAAAATATTGTCATATAATATGCAAGACTTTTATTTGAATATGGACTCCCTGCAGTTTGAACACCAGATCCCAGACAACTTGGACAAGAAATTATGGATTGAAATAAAACACTTATCTTATCTTAACCACATTTGCCGACAAGCGCCGTGGGGAGAGTTAGTTTTCTATCTTGTGCCAGGTTTGTTGCGCTTGACGTTGTCAGTCAATGCTTTCGCAGGGACTCTGAGATCTTATCTATCCATCGTGTTCTTGACCTGCCTCGTGCTCTGCACCCTGAGTGTCAATTATTGTAGGCACTAGATGGTAATAAATGGTAATAAAACACTATTGTTTTATAATTTTAGAATGATCATAAGGATTGTACGTCGACTTTGCCCTTTGCTTTCATTTGTATAACTGACACACATACACACATATATTTGTTGATACATCAAAGTTTGCAAATCATTTTGAAACACGAAATATTCAATAAACATTCTCTACAGTCTCAGATATGTTGGGTGGTATTCTAAAGCACACTACCTAACATAAATACATGATGTTTATGAGCTAGTGGGCACGATAGATTTTACTACAACAAATATCACTTCATTGGTGATACAATCGGTCATAATTCATGATGAATACTTTTAATAGCACTACCAACACATCACTACTACTACTACTACTACTACTACTACTACTACTACTACTACTACTACTGCTACTACTACTACTACTAATAATAATAATAATAATACCACTACTACCACTACTACTACCACCAATGTCACTACCACCACAAATACTACTTACTTACTTACTTAATCCCGTCATGCCTAGTGACACATGGGGCTTCAGAAAGGACTTTCCATGCTCTCCTGTCCGTGCAACCTTCAGCGCAGAGCCCCACGTCAGAGATGCGGTGTCCAGTTCCTCTTCCATCATGCGCCTCCATGTTGTCCGTGGTCTGCCTTTCTTTCTCTTTCCCTCTGGTGTCCAAGTGAGGGCTATCCTTGCAGGCATTTCTTGTCTCATTCTCATAACATGTCCGAGCCATTTCCATCTTCTCTTTTTAAGTATGTCATTCATTGCCTCTTGTCTTGTGTCTTGGAGTAGTTGGTTATTGGATATTTTTACTGGCCAAAAGATTCCCAAGATTCTGCGAAGACAAGAGTGGTGGAAAACTGACAGCCTGCTAGTATCTCCTTTGGTCATCCTCCAACACTCCGATCCGTAGAGCAAAACTGGCAAAACAATGCTTTTATAGAGTTTAAGCTTTGTGGTCCTATTGTAGATTTTGGACTTCCATACCGGTTTCATTCTGGCAAAAGCGGTTCTGGCCTTACTCAGACGTGAACAAATACTACTACTACTACCAATATCCCAACCATAGCTACTACAACTACTACAATTAATATCCTTACCACCTCTACTACTACTACTACTACTACTACTTCTAGTACTAACAATATCACTACCACTACTAATATTCCTACTACTACTACTACTACAAATGTCACTACCACCCCTACTACTACTACCAATGACACTACCAATACTACTAGTATTATTAATACTGCTAATACTACTACTATCACAACAACAACAACTACTACCACAGGGTGTTTGTAAAGTCTTACAACACTTTATATGCAGAACAAATATGAAAAACAAAGTAGATAGCGTCATCAAACAATGTGTTCCACAGACAATTGTGACACAATATACAGTGAATCACTGTTGTATGCCGGAGTAATTCTTTTCACTCAAAACATAATGATGTCTTCAAAGGAAGAAATATCAACAGACACGTTGCAGAAGGTATTTGAAATTATGAAGAAACGTGTACAGGCATGTCTTGAAGCTTGTGGTAAATATTTACCATAACTACTACATAACTAATTCATTGGTTCTTTCCAGTTTACCAAAAACAACAGTAGAGCATAACAGTGACTATTGTAACTAATTTCACTACTTTGTTTTAGCACATTTTTTGATGACGCCGTATACTTCATATTTCAAGTTGTCCTACATATGAAGTGATGTGAGACTTTACAAACACCACGTACTACTAATACTGTATGTGAACTATAGCTTGAGATTTAAATGGATAATCTCCGTTTTTAAAAAAAAAAGTAAACAAAAGATTCTTGTCTGTGTTATCCATTTTGGTGTTTTTTCGCAAACACATTTTCTTCGCGAAAGAATCCTCAGTCCTGAATGTTTCTTGTCCTCTGTCATATATTATCTAACTTACTCGTTACTAGTCCTGGTCGTCAGACATCTATGCTAAATTTTAGTAGCTTTTATGGTCTAACAATATATGTTATAGCTAGTCCTGACACTGAAACATATATATGTAGATTCTCTAAGTCGCCTATTACGACAAGTGACAGGTAACAGTAGTTCTATTCTTCGCTACTATGGAAACCCACATAAAGGAATGTTGTTAAGTGATTAAACAGTAGCTATGCTAGATGACACTATCTCTCGTAGTAAAACAATGTCATTGAGTTTACACTATCTCTCGTAGTAACAATGTCATTGAGTTTACACTATCTTCGTAGTAAACAATGTCATTGAGTTTACACTATCTCTCGTAGTAAAACAATGTCATTGAGTTTACACTATCTCTTGTTCTCAAACGTCTTGTATCCTTGATGTTACTAACCCTCGATCTCAAACGTCTTGTATCCCTGATGTTACTAACCCTCGATCTCAAACGTCTTGTATCCTTGATGTTACTAGCCCTCGATCTCAAACGTCTTGTATCCTTTATGTTACTAACCCTCGATCTCAAACGTCTTGTATCCTTGACGTTACTAACCCTCGATCTCAAACGTCTTGTATCCTTGATGTTACTAACCCTCGATCTCAAACGTCTTGTATCCTTGATGTTATTAACCCTCGATCTCAAACGTCTTATATCATCGATGTCAGTATCACTTGCTCTCAAACGTCTACTATCATCGATGTTAATATCCTGGCTTTCAAAATCTTATATCACCGATGTCAGTATCCCTTGCTCAAACGTCTTATATCATCGATGTCAGTATCCCTTGCTCTCAAACGTCTTGTGTCCTTGATATCAGTATTCATTACTCTCAAACGTCTTATATCACCGATGTCAGTATCCCTTGCTCTCAAACGTCTTGTGTCCTTGATATCAGTATTCATGGCTCTCAAACGTCTTATATCACCGATGTCAGTATCCCTTGCTCTCAAACGTCTTGTGTCCTTGATATCAGTATTCATGGCTCTCAAACGTCTTATATCACCGATGTCAGTATCCCTTGCTCTCAAACGTCTTGTGTCCTTGATATCAGTATCCCTTGCTCTCAAACGTCTTGTGTCCTTGATGTTTCTACCCTTCGTTCTCAGATCACTTGTATCCTGAAATTTACTATTCTCACCCTCATTCGTTTTGTATACTTGAGGTTACCATTCTCCTTAACTCTCTTACTCAAAAAGTTTCATAAAATTTATTAGTTTAGTGAAGGTCATTGTTTGGTCTCGCTGACATTTTTTCATTGCTCAGGAAGGGTTGGATCCTTTTGAAAATGTATCTTATGTAGTTGTGGTGAGAACAAGGAGTTTTTGCAAGAACCCCAGAGGAAGCAACGGAAGCAAAGAATATGATCAACAAATAAACAGTGTACAAGTATTAAGAGCTTCAAAAAAACAAATAGACAAACACAGGATTCGAATCACTTACCCTCATTTCTTACGACACCCATTGCCTAGCCTAGCACTGCGAGCGCACTTACGAACACAACCACCAAGCTCGCTAGGCTAGGCAATGTAGTTGTGGCGGAGGTGGTAGTAGTAATGGTGGTATTGGTGGTTATTTGGAAGAATATTGAACGGTTTAGACGTGTATCCTTAAAATTAGATTCCTCTAGCTTTTTCGCTGCTATATACTTTCCAAAGACGGACCTAAAAATAGCTACTCTTTGTTTCTAGGTCACAACGTGAATGTACACCTATAGGAGTGACTGTAGAAATGTATAACGTGTTAACACGTATTTAGTCCACAGATAGAGATATTAACAGACGTGTTAACACGTCTTTAGCAGTGAATTGAAAAACGTCTATACACGTCATTAGCAGCTAAAGGGCTAGAAATGTTGATACAGAAAAGACAGTTTGGAATTTCATCATTATGTCTGAACTTTTGTAGATGTTAAGAAGAAATAAAGATTGTAATGTTTCGAACAAAGTATCTCAAAAACAATAAGAAACATAAAATCGCCCTTTTGCGTGCAGTAGATAAACTAATTTCTTTGTTGTTCTAATAGGTAAACTTGATAACATATCCGATCTAGTAAATTAATGATGATTACTTTTAGACAATATTTTTCTCATGAAGAGATCGTGCAAGCTTTACAAAATCCGTAAAATTAGTATTATATGTAACATCCATTCAATCCTTATAACCCCGTAAAATTTGTATTACACACAGCAACCGTGAAATCCGTAGTCTTTTAGCTGCTAAGGACGTATAAATACGTTTTTCCCCTTCACTTCTAAAGACGCATTAGCACGTCTATTATCTCTCCTCTGTAGGCTAAAGACGTGTTAACACATTATACATTGCTACTGTCACTGCTATAGACGTACATTCACATTTGTGACCTAGAAACAAAGAGTAGCTATTTTTAGCTCAGCCTTAGGAAAGTATGTAGTCGCGAAAGGATTAAAACCCCGTAAAATTAGTATTACGCACAGCAGCCGTGCAATCCTTAAAAAAACCTTTACATTTCTATTACTCACAGCTGCCGCGGAATCCTTAAATAAAACTGTAAAATTAGTATTACACACAACAGCCGTGCAATCTGTAAAACACCCGTAAAATTAGTATTACACACAACAGCCGTGCAATCCTGTAAAACATCCCGTAAAATGAGTATTACATGTACTTGAAAGTCACAAAAAGAGTCAACATGAATGAGATCAAATCTTTTTATTTGCAGTTGTAAATGATCAAAAGACTGCAGTTTTGATGTATGGCAATGATTCACATGAAACACAGCAGCAACATGGGAAATGAAAATGTTGACCTATCTGTCAGGAAGAATTAATCACTCGACCAGATGGAAAATGATATCTAATTAGAAATCGATAAACCAGGGTCGGCTCATCATTAGGGCCAGTGGGGCCGGCCTCACATCGATAGTTTATCGGTAAACTATAATAAATGAAGATCATAAGAAACAGAGAAATTATAATTACCTACATGCAAGACTCTAAAACTTCTATTAAATAACGTTGATTAAAGAATATAACAGATTAAATGCTGAAAACAAATCTCATAACTTAGAAGACGCATAGGAAGGAGGCAGTACTACTGGGATATTGTTTACAATCAGAATAATTTGACACCAATTTGTATCACCAGTTTGTGAGATCTTTGAGCTTGTTTTGATGCACTTGTTTGATTGATTGATAGGACAATCACCATTGACTTCGGTGAGTAACCATGGGTGTTCCGATCTCCTTATTACACAGGAAGATTTCAGCTGCAGTGCACGAACTCTGTAGCACCGGCGAGGGTCCCGATGTAATTTTGAAGATAGTGAAATTTTGTATAAATTTTATTTTTAATCTTTTCTAATAAATTTTGCCCGGGCAGCTGCTTTCCAGCCTGCTCTTCTCAATTTTGAACTGTCAGGGGCTCGTTTACGTGCTTAATTTATCGACCTATGTTTTATCGTCCGTCTCCGATATGACTATCAACTCGATCTCACCTACACTGAGATCTGGGATCTCTAGAAAAATATCCAGAAGGCTCCACGAGGGAGTGAACCTGGTACCTTTGACACGAGAGACGAGTATCTAACCTCTACGCCACAGAGAGCCCAGATGCACTTTGTTTCTTGAAACCAGTCTCAAAATATGCAAGATACAGTCTTAAATCTGAACTTTATTATTCCATATCTAAAGTTATGCATTTTATTTTACTGTACGTATTTTCTCGCCATTACTTATTAGTTTTATCATACCACTGAATCGTCTAGGAAGTACTCCCAGGATTACTATCGTGCAACCCGTTGGGAACAGATTCTGTAGATCAAGCAGGTTAATAAGAGTTTGTTTCTTCGGTATAGTACGTCACAAGTGATTAATTCGCTGATCTATTTCAAGGACAACGAAGAAGAGGTAGACAAATATAAAAATAGAAATAAAACTTTATACAGGGTGTTCAATTTAAAAGCAGCATGTGAATGGAGCTAATCTGGCATATATGTATGGAAATGAGAAGGTTCAGTTATGACGTAGTATAGGTCAAGGTTATGTGATGGTGTGTAATTGTAGTGTGGGAAGGGGCGATGAACAAATGTGACGTAGGACAAGCTAGTCAGAACCGGTTTAAATAGTAAATAGACGAGATGCAATGCGTACCTGGCAAATTTATATTTATGACAGGGGCTGCTTTTAAGTTGAACACCATGTATTATTTTCAGTGTCTCAAAAATAGATTATGTTGTCTCATCAAATAGCTTGTCCTGAGCAGAACTTTGCCAACATAACATTTTTTCGGAATATATCTTTCATAGGTCAGGTCTCCAGCCTCTGCAGCCGTCATGCTCAAAGAATCAGTTACATCATGAATCCATATTCTTCGTTTTCTTCCTCTTCTCCTCTTTGCCAGGATTGTCTCTTTATATATCCAAAATACTTCAATTTTCTCTTTCTTATTTGTAGCATCTGCCAGTTTTCTTTGATTTTGAGTTCTTTCTGTGTAGATCTATTTGTTCTCTTATCTGTCCATGATATACGGCGAACTCTTCTGTAACACGTATATTCAAAGGCACATTTACGTTTTTCTACTGCCTTGCTAAATGTTCATTCTTCACTCCCGTACGCTGCCAATATGTTTACGTTTTGCTTTCAGTATTCTGATCTACGTTTTAATATCAGTTTCATTCTATAACAGACGCTCTTATACAATATATTAATTTTGTCATCATCACCATCATGTAGTTTGTCCCTGTCCGTACTTGTCCCTTATGACCTCAGCTCTAAATGTCTTCCTGCCCTGTGTGAGGATCCAGCATCTGTCTCAGTCCCTACTTCTCATATATGACATCCTGTACTTATTCACTCCTTCTTCTGTCTTGTAGGATGCCATCCAGTGATCGCCAACAAATCATGTCGTTTTATATTTCCAATATATCTTATCTCTATCTTGCTTATCAACAACTTCTCTACAACATATTACATTCCTATGCTTCTTAGTACTTTCTCTTCCCATACCTTGTAATCTATATGGGTATATGTTGCATGTATTCAAGTTATATATTTACTAGATTTTTCATTGTTTCTCTTCCGTTCTATTTCTAGTTTTTATGTGTGTTTTTGTGCTACATTTATTTCGTTTTTATTCCCAGATTTTCGTTTTTATTTCCAGATTTTCATTAGAAACGTTTGTTTTTGGTCGTCCTTTTAATTTTTTAAATGTGTCACACCTGTTGTTCGTTTGCTTGATAAAGACCTCGTTGGTCGAAACGTTGCTGTATTTTGTCATTGTTTTTATAATTTGTGAAACTACAGTACTTTGTGATTACGTGTTTTTACATCTTTAAGCCGTTACAAAACACACATATTTGCTCTTTATTTTGTCAGTGGTTTCTGAATACTATTTTGTTGCACTTGTATTCGAAAGCATTTATTGATTGTTCAACTGTTTAATCAATAATCCATGATTCACAGCTGGAGTTATGCAAGTTCTTTAAAATGTATTTGTCTTTATTTCCTTTCCTTCAATATATTTTTAGTTCTTTTAATATCTGCAGAGCCATGTTTATTCTTATTTCTGTGTTTATTGTTCATTGTGTACTCTCTCCTATATATGTTAGATAATAATGTTGTTAACAAATTGAAACATGTTATACAGGGTGTTCAACTTAAAAGCAGCCTGTGAATGGAGCTAATCTGGCATTATTGTATGGAAATGAGAAGGTTCAGTTATGACGTAGTATAGGTCAAGGTTATGTGATGGTGTGTAATTGTAGTGCGGGAAGGGGCGATGAACAAATGTGACGTAGGACAAGCTAGTTAGAACCGGTTTAAATAGTAAATAGACGAGATGCAATGAGTACCTGACACATTTCTATTTATCACAGGGGCTGCTTTTAAGTTGAACACCCTGTAATTAAACTATTAGTTAGATGCATTTTAGTAGTTAATTTTTCTTTTTTTCGTAGAATCAACATTTTTGTTTTTCTAATTGTGCTTCTTCTTCTTCTCGTTCGCTGTTGTTCAATGTCTACATAATGACTCTGGTTCACTCTATGTATGTTGTGTTCGTTAGTTCATCTAGGCTTCCAAACAGCTTCTCGTGGATGTTTGTTACTGTTTACCAGTGTTCTTACTGTAGTTGATTCATCAGGTGAAATTTTGCAGGATGTGAAATCTTGCAGCTGTCTGTCCACATGCACATGTGGGCGATGGAACTAGCCTTCGCCTGTGTAGGTTACTGTTGAGTATATAGTGTCCAGTTCTGAGTCGAAACAATATCACCTGTCTTGCTCTATCTAGATAAGCGTTTCCAAAGTGGGTGTTACCACACCGCCCCCAGTGGGCGCTAAGTGTTCTAGGGGGCGATAGTGGGTTCAAAATAATTTGGGAGGTGTTCAGGCGATTAGGGGTCGGTGACTCCTTAAAGAAGAAATTAATAACAAATATTTTAAAACAAATTTTTTCGTTATTTTGCGATTGAATAATCATTTAAAATTTGAATTCTTCATTTAAATTCATCTTATGCCCGTCTTGCACGATCCAGTTTTTCATCAATTTTCTATATCAAAGAGTAAATAGAGCATGTATATATGTGGGAGGGTGGGCGTTTGCAAACTGTTATAATATGAAGGGGGTCGTTGGCAAACTGTTATAATATGGAGGGGGCGTTACAAAGTTTATGTTGTACAAAGTGGGCGGTGGGCCGAAAAGGTTTGGGAATCTATGATCTAGATAGTGATAATTATCTCTTTTTTTTCTAATGGCCTTGATGAGTGTTCTTTTCTGGAAGGTGATTATTTGATTCTTTTGTTCCTGTGTGGCTCTCTCATTTGTACTACTGAAATGAGATAATGCTTCTTACAATCGATATCGTCTTAGAATGAAAGTAAAGTAATAGTCACTCTGTTGTTATTATCTTGGTATCGTGCTGTTAGATTAAGTCGAGCTACTCAAGTTTTTAGCTGTCTCAGTGAGTTCAAGAAGACTAAATGTTTCTGTCAAGTGGGTACTGTTGATACGAGAACTGGAATTTGAAATACTTGTAAGTGGCTGTGATAAGGGTAAGTGTTGCCAATTAGTATTGTCGGGATGATATTAGGCAGAGGCGGCAGGTCATTAAGGGCCAGTGGGCCCGACCCCATCAAAATGATGAGTAATAGTGAATACTAAACTATATAACTTAACCCAAAACCACGATTTTTCTGAATAATTTTGTTTGGCCCCCATCAATAAAAATGATGACGAGCCGCCACTGATATTAGGTATTCAAATATTGAGATTGACCTTACTGAATGGTAATATGAAAGCGTGTATATATGTCTGTTAGTTTGACTTTCTGTCTTATGTTATGTTATGTTATTCGATCGACGTCATGGCACATTGGGCATTCCCATTCATGCTCTGTCCTCCGTTGCAGCAGCCATCCCAAAGTCCATTTGCCTCTCGTACCCAAGAGAAGATGTTTACTATATCTTCTCTCTACCACGAAGACGACACTGTCTGGCATGTCCAAACTTAACGCTTAATTCTGGAACTCGTTTCAGTGTCTGAGGCTTGCCCATGTCACATAATTGAGAGCGTACCGCGTTGATGATATCGGCTCTGTCCATACTTCTGCCCACTTTAGTCGGGGCATTGTTTGCAAGAGAGTAAGCACGCTCGTTACCCAGCACTCCAGCATGTCCAGGTATGTACAGCCAAGTCATTTTCTTGAGATGTGATCTCCGAATTCTGTCCACCCATTCCACAAGCATACTTCCAGATTCAATCAGTTGAAGCATATTCATCTTTCTGTCTATCCCTATGTATGTTTCTGCCTAACTTCTTTCATACCTGAACTATTCTTTAGTGCCTAATCCAAAAAATATATTTAAACAGCATATATCTGATTGATTGATTGATTGATTGAATAGTACCATCATCATTGCACTTAATTGAGTAACCATTTGTGTTCCGATCTCATTCTTACAAAGGAAGATATAAGCTGCAATGTACGAACTCCGTAGCACCGGCGAGGGTCTTAGATGTAATTTTGAAGATGGTAAAGATATTCTTGCACGAATTTTATTTGAATCTTTTTTTAATGAATTTTGCTCGGCCATGGTTTTTCAGCCTGATCTTGTCGATTTTAACTGCCAATGGTTCTTTTGACTGCTCGTATTGAAGACGGGACCTACGTTTTATCGTCAGTCTCTGATAGGACTAGGAACTCTATCTTACCTACACATAGACTGCATATATCTATCGTCAACTATATATATATGTACACACACGCGCATATGTATATATATATATATAAATTTACATACATACACAAACACACACACGTATATACATATATATATATATATATATGCATATTCAGGTCAGATTGATTTATCTGCTACTGTATGACAGCAGACGGGGCTATCTGCACATATCAAACACACTGCCTTCTGTGGGAGAGGTGTATGTGGTCCGAGAGAGCTAAATAATAAGGAGTAAAGTCTAAAGGAAATCTCGAATCTCTCCTTGCCTGCTACTGCATTTACACTGAAGGCTTAAGACAGATGACTGTTAGGTATATCCATGTTATTTTCAGAAATCCCTTGCAAACCCTGCTAAACTCCAAAAGTATGGACTTTGTCTTTCATTTGGATAACAACAGTAGTGTCGAAGAAAAAAGGGGGAGAGTTTGCTTAAAATGGACAAGAAGCATTCCCTATACCAGCTGTCCATGCTAGCAAAAACCTACAGGAGTGAAAAGAACACTGCATGCTATCTCTCGGCGCAGACACAACACGGAAAGTGATAGTCATGTATTATAAGTCCTCTCAAATTACCGACGAGGAGTGCGCCAAGCGGCGCTAGTGACAACGTGCCGTAAAAATTCCGGGCCTCCAGAACTGCCTGGATTAAATACAAATATCGGTGTGCATAGGGTGTTCGGTCGGAGGATTACATGATACCCTGATCCGAGGGTATATCAATTTCAAGTACTTCATAGTAGGAGTAAGTCTCGCTTGAACGGCAACGGACACAGGTGATAATGACAGTTCTTCGCTACTCTTGTATCCTTTTCTTGATAAAGACCTTTGGTCGAAACGTTGCTGTGTATTGTTATTGTTTTTGTATTTTGTAAAACTACAGTACTTTTCTATGTGTTTCGCCAGTGATAAGGACAGCAAGGCTTCATGCAAAAATCAGTCAGATGCGCCATATTAGACACAATGACTACCCCTAAATCCATAGCAGGCGAACCGGATAAAAAATAAATAAAAATAAATAAACGATATTTCTAATAGAACATGAATAGCAATGGATAGGACATACATTGAGAAGACCGACCGGAAGCATTGGAAAACAGGCACTGTTTTGGAACCTGCAGGGAAAGAGGAGTAGGGAAAGACCTAGACAGACCTGGAGAGGAGAACTGGAGGCTGATATTAAAAGGATAGGTAAAACATGGACATATTTGGAAGGGATGGCAAGAGAGAGGAAGAGCTGGAATAAATTTGTTGAAGATCTGTGCTCCGTTGGGAGTTGAAAGGTGAAGTGATTTCTAATAGAATCCAACGCTTAGAATTGACCAACAAAAATGAACAAAGTCTCTCGCAGTAGAATCTTTCTATACAAGTTATTTTAGAAAAAATAAAGAGAGATTTCTTCAATCTAGCACGGTAATGTCTTCGATTTGGCCTTGCCTATGCCCAGATAATTAAATATTGTGTAACGTTGAGATTTGTCTCGACATTCCAGCGGCTATACATTAGGCTTCCCAATGTAGGAAAATTTAGTGACAATGTGTTTATGCAGGCACGCACTTTAACAAATAAAATAGAGCAAGGCTGACAGTTCATAATGGAAACAGTAGAAATAGCCACCCAGATAACAGAAGATATCGTTATGTGATGGAGGTATTAGAGATATAACAGTAAGGTTAAAATATCGTTATGTGAGGAAAGTATTAGAGATATAACAGTAAGGTTAAAATATCGTTATGTGATGGAAGTATTAGAGATATAACAGTAAGGTTAAAATATCGTTATGTGATGGAAGTATTAGAGATATAACAGTAAGGTTAAAATATCGTTATGTGAGGGAAGTATTAGTGATATAACAGTAAGGTTAAAATATCGTTATGTGAGGGAAGTATTAGAGATATAACAGTAAGATTAAAATATCGTTATGTGAGGGAAGTATTAGAGATATAACAGTAAGGTTAAAATATCGTTATGTGAGGGAAGTATTAGACATATAACAGTAAGGTTAAAATATCGTTATGTGAGGAAAGTATTAGAGATATAACAGTAAGGTTAAAATATCGTTACGTGAGGAAAGTTTTAGAGATATAACAGTAAGGTTAAAATATCGTTATGTGAGGAAAGTATTAGAGATATAACAGTAAGGTTAAAATATCGTTATGTGAGGAAAGTATTAGAGATATAACAGTAAGGTTAAAATATCGTTATGTGATGGAAGTATTAGAGATATAACAGTAAGGTTAAAATATCGTTATGTGAGGGAAGTATTAGAGATATAACAGTAAGGTTAAAATATCGTTATGTGAGGGAAGTATTAGAGATATAACAGTAAGGTTAAAATATCGTTATGTGAGGAAAGTATTAGAGATATAACAGTAAGGTTAAAATATCGTTATGTGAGGGAACTATTAGAGATATAACAGTAAGGTTGAAATATCGTTATGTGAGGGAAGTATTAGAGATATAACAGTAAGGTTAAAATATCGTTATGTGAGGGAAGTATTAGAGATATAACAGTAAGGTTAAAATATCGTTATGTGAGGAAAGTATTAGAGATATAACAGTAAGGTTAAAATATCGTTATGTGAGGAAAGTATTAGAGATATAACAGTAAGGTTAAAATATCGTTATGTGAGGAAAGTATTAGAGATATAACAGTAAGGTTAAAATATCGTTATGTGAGGGAAGTATTAGAGATATAACAGTAAGGTTAACATATCGTTATGTGAGTAAAGTATTAGAGATATAACAGTAAGGTTAAAATATCGTTTTGTGAGGGAAGTATTAGAGATATAACAGTAAGGTTAAAATATCGTTATGTGAGGAAAGTATTAGATATATAACAGTAAGGTTTAAATATCGTTATGTGAGGGAAGTATTAGTGATATAACAGTAAGGTTAAAATATCGTTATGTGAGGGAAGTATTAGAGATATAACAGTAAGGTTAAAATATCGTTATGTGATGGAAGTATTAGAGATATAACAGTAAGGTTAAAATATCGTTATGTGAGGGAAGTATTAGAGATATAACAGTAAGGTTAAAATATCGTTATGTGATGGAAGTATTAGAGATATAACAGTAAGGTTAAAATATCGTTATGTGAGGAAAGTATTAGAGATATAACAGTAAGGTTAAAATATCGTTATGTGAGGGAAGTATTAGACATATAACAGTAAGGTTAAAATATCGTTATGTGAGGAAAGTATTAGAGATATAACAGTAAGGTTAAAATATCGTTATGTGAGGAAAGTATTAGAGATATAACAGTAAGGTTAAAATATCGTTATGTGAGGGAAGTATTAGAGATATAACAGTAAGGTTAAAATATCGTTATGTGAGGAAAGTATTAGAGATATAACAGTAAGATTAAAATATCGTTATGTGAGGAAAGTATTAGAGATATAACAGTAAGGTTAAAATATCGTTATGTGAAGGAAGTATTAGACATATAACAGTAAGGTTAAAATATCGTTATGTGAGGAAAGTATTAGAGATATAACAGTAAGGTTAAAATATCGTTATGTGAGGAAAGTATTAGAGATATAACAGTAAGGTTAAAATATCGTTATGTGAGGGAAGTATTAGAGATATAACAGTAAGGTTAAAATATCGTTATGTGAGGAAAGTATTAGAGATATAACAGTAAGGTTAAAATATCGTTATGTGAGGAAAGTATTAGAGATATTACAGTAAGATTAAAATATCGTTATGTGAGGGAAGTATTAGAGATATAACAGTAAGGTTAAAATATCGTTATGTGAGGGAAGTATTAGACATATAACAGTAAGGTTAAAATATCGTTATGTGAGGAAAGTATTAGAGATATAACAGTAAGGTTAAAATATCGTTACGTGAGGAAAGTATTAGAGATATAACAGTAAGGTTAAAATATCGTTATGTGAGAAAGTATTAGAGATATAACAGTAAGATTAAAATATCGTTATGTGATGGAAGTATTAGAGATATAACAGTAAGGTTAAAATATCGTTATGTGAGGGAAGTATTAGAGATATAACAGTAAGGTTAAAATATCGTTATGTGAGGGAAGTATTAGAGATATAACAGTAAGGTTAAAATATCGTTATGTGAGGGAAGTATTATACATATAACAGTAAGGTTAAAATATCGTTATGTGAAGAAAGTATTAGAGATATAACAGTAAGGTTAAAATATCGTTATGTGAAGGAAGTATTAGACATATAACAGTAAGGTTAAAATATCGTTATGTGAGGAAAGTATTAGAGATATAACAGTAAGGTTAAAATATCGTTATGTGAGGAAAGTATTAGAGATATAACAGTAAGGTTAAAATATCGTTATGTGAGGGAAGTATTAGAGATATAACAGTAAGGTTAAAATATCGTTATGTGAGGAAAGTATTAGAGATATAACAGTAAGGTTAAAATATCGTTATGTGAGGAAAGTATTAGAGATATAACAGTAAGATTAAAATATCGTTATGTGAGGGAAGTATTAGAGATATAACAGTAAGGTTAAAATATCGTTATGTGAGGGAAGTATTAGAGATATAACAGTAAGATTAAAATATCGTTATGTGAGGGAAGTATTAGAGATATAACAGTAAGGTTAAAATATCGTTATGTGATGGAAGTATTAGAGATATAACAGTAAGGTTAAAATATCGTTATGTGAGGGAAGTATTAGAGATATAACAGTAAGGTTAAAATATCGTTATGTGAGGGAAGTATTAGAGATATAACAGTAAGGTTAAAATATCGTTATGTGAGGGAAGTATTAGAGATATAACAGTAAGGTTAAAATATCGTTATGTGAGGAAAGTATTAGAGATATAACAGTAAGGTTAAAATATCGTTATGTGAGGGAAGTATTAGAGATATAACAGTAAGGTTAAAATATCGTTATGTGAGGGAAGTATTAGAGATATAACAGTAAGGTTAAAATATCGTTATGTGAGGGAAGTATTAGAGATATAACAGTAAGGTTAAAATATCGTTATGTGAGGAAAGTATTAGAGATATAACAGTAAGGTTAAAATATCGTTATGTGAGGAAAATATTAGAGATATAACAGTAAGGTTAAAATATCGTTATGTGAGGAAAGTATTAGAGATATAACAGTAAGGTTAAAATATCGTTATGTGAGGGAAGTATTAGAGATATAACAGTAAGGTTAACATATCGTTATGTGAGTAAAGTATTAGAGATATAACAGTAAGGTTAAAATATCGTTTTGTGAGGGAAGTATTAGAGATATAACAGTAAGGTTAAAATATCGTTATGTGAGGGAAGTATTAGAGATATAACAGTAAGGTTAAAATATCGTTATGTGAGGGAAGTATTAGAGATATAACAGTAAGGTTAAAATATCGTTATGTGAGGGAAGTATTATAGATATAACAGTAAGGTAAAACATCCAAGCATTAACATGGCAGTCAAACGACAACTGATAAACTGCATATTTATTCCAACCTCTGCTATCAGTGCCAAACATGGCCCTGACTAAGACACAAGAAAGAAAGATTACAACATGTGAAATGAGATGTCTACGAAAAGCTGTCAACGTTACAAGGCGAGATAGAGTGAGAAACGAGAATATCAGAAGCATCGTTGGTACTATACCATGCATACAGTACATCGAGAAGCAAAGATTCAAGTGGTTCGGCCATTTAATGAGAATGGAACCACATTTACTACCATCACGTGCCTATAATAATCGACACTCAGGGCGCAGAGCACGAGGCAGGCCAAGAACAAGATGGATAGATAACATCTCAGAGTCCCTGCGAAAGCATGTACTGACAACGTCAAGCGCAACACACCTGGCACAAGATAGAAACTAACTCTCCCACGACGCTTCACGGCAAATGTGGTTAAGATAAGATAAGATAACAGTAAGGTTAAAATACGATGTTTTCTTCTTCTTCTTCTCTTCCATCATTGACTTTTATAGAAGTGTTGGGGGTGTAGTGATCTTGTGTGTGTGTGTTCTAATACACTTAGTAAACTGTTGTTCATTTTCTTAACTCTGTTCTTGATGTCGTCGCTCCATCTTTTGCGTGGTATTCCTCTTTGATCTGCACTCGTTATACATTTTCAATGTGGCTCTCTGTGGTAGACAATACCAGGTATTTTTGTTAATTATTCAAACCAAACTGTTGTTCTTTATGAATTGCATAACCAGTTTAATATTCAGTCTTTTTCTGATTTCTTCATTTCTAATTTTGTCTCTTATTGTCACATCTGCAGCTCTTCTAATATCTCTCATTTCCGTCTTAATGATTTCCCGCTCATTAGCTGCTATTATTGGTCAAATTTGGCAGAAATATGATGTGTCCATTTCAAATTCTGTTTACTGTATCGTTCATTAACGTGTTGACTATCAATAAAAAATGTGGAATCTCGAAAATACGAGATGAGAAACTTAATGCGGTAATTTAGTAAAAGCAATAAATATAAGACGGCGAAAAGTTACCAACAACACCAGAAAAGACAGAGTCACCAACATCAGCATAAGAAAGAAAGTTGGCACAAAACCTTGCTTGAATTACGTTGAGAAACAAAGAATGAAGTGGTTCGGCCACTTAGTAAGAATGCATCCAAACTCCACAGTAAACAACGTCTTCTGCAACAGAACATCAGGAAAGGAAGCGAGAGGAAGACCACGAAAAGATGGTTAGATGACATAGCAGAATCCTGTCAAAGAGCAAAAATAACAAACACCCAAGCCAACAGAACAGCGCAGGACAAAAATCAGAAAACCACAACACTGAACAACAACCTGGTAGCAGTGTGACGACAAAAGAAGAAGAAGCATAATAAAGACTATATTATTCATATTAAACAACCTTGGGTTCTCAGAAGGGAGTTAATTTCTATTTGTCAAGTTTGCTATTCTACACGCTCTCATATAACCAAAAATACTCATCCCCAAAATGAGTACTTCAGAAAAGTTCAAAATTCATTAAAGAAAATAAAAATATTAACATTTGCAAAAATAGTTCACTGTCTTACATCGGGATGCTGGTGCTACACTGTTCTTGCACTGCCGCTGAGAATTTTCTTGTGTAAGTAGAACGAACTGAATGACTAACTAAATAGCTATAGTCTGTCCATTAATTCGTGAGCACGTTTGAAATTGATTTTCTGAAAACTACCTGTTGGATCTCAGTGATTTTTGCAAGCAGCCTTAGAATATCCATGACGCTAGAGAAATATTTTTTTCCAAGAAAATTTGATGTAGTTTGAAATATTTCTTCTTCAGGTTATATTAAAATCAACCTCACCGGATTGTACACAATAGTAACAGATCTACGGTACACAGACGCGTTGTTCTAAAAATACATTATGGTAACATACAAATATCGTGAGTATACAACAATTTCGCGAAATCCCGTGCACCTAACCCAGTCGACTTTGAAAGCGGAAAGCATATGACGTTATAATTGGGATACCGTTGGATAGTTATAGGCGTATCTCGCTATTTGTATGAAGCTATTGTATCATATTTGTTGGCTTATCAAAACTGACATTGATATCACATTCATAATGAGTCTGAAGTGCACATTTATAACAATGCAGAAGGTTACAGTTTTACTATACCAACACTTCCGTAGGGAATCTAAGAGAGGTCATCTATAGTGCGATATTCATAACCTTGAGAAACGAGCGCAACTGACGCTTGGTCTGAATAGAGAATCCTTTCCCGATGGATTAAACAGGACACAAAGTGCACTAATGTCAAGCAAGGACGGAAAAGAACAATTGACGACTTTGACATAGATGTCATAAGACGGGAGCTCTTGAAAATGTTTGCGACAAATCAACTTGTTACTCTCAGGAAACTGAAATTAAAACTGCAATCAGATTGCAGCATAGACATTTCTAAAAGTATCTATGAAAATTGTAAGAGCCCCCGGCTTCACCTTCAGAAAAACTATAGGCGGCAGGAATATTATTTGTGAAAAGCCACATTTAATTGCTGCCCGAAGTAAATACCTGAGGCAGATCCGTGAGCGGCGGAGACAAGGCTATGATATTGTATATTTGGACGAATCCTGGTCAATGCTCACCACACCAATGCTAAAGAATGGCAATCAGTAGACGGTGAACAGAAAAGAAAAATTCCAAGCAGCAAACGCCAGCGTATTATACTAACACATGCAGGAAGTAGTGAAGAAGGTCTTGTCCATGACGCTGGACTTATTTTCCAATCAAAAAGTACCGAAGGTAGGGACTACCACACAGACATGAATGGACATATTTTCAGGCACTGGATGGAGAAAGATCTACTTCCAATTCTAAACAGACCATCATGCTTGGTAATGGATAATGCATCCTATCACAACGCAGTATCAGCGGAAGACAAAGTACCAACTGCATCAAATACAAAAGATCAAATTAGGACTTGGCTTGCTAAGGAAAATGTCAGCTTCGATGATATATATTTGAAACCCGAGTTGTTGCACCTGGTGAGGATGACAAATAAGACAAAGGTGTTTCATATTGACAAAATCATTGCGGAATACGGCCACACGTCTTTGCGACTACCTCCATATCATGCTCAATCCGATAGAGCTTGTCTGGGCTAAAGTAAAAGGGCAAGTTGCCGAACAGAACAGGACGTTTAAAATGTGTGATGTTGAAGTTCTGACACGTGAGTCCTTCTCAATGATAGACATGCAGTTCTGGAAGAAGTGTGTTGAACATGTGCTCCGAGAGGAAGACGAGTACTGGCACCGAGATGGATTACAATTTGTCCAGCCAGTAACAATTATCAACCTCATGGAATCGTCAGATTCGGGATGATACAAATCATATTTTGATTACAGACTGAGAAATAGCAACGTATACATTTCCATATCCAAATGCGTCTACCATCATACAATTTGTGGTGAAGTTAAGACACCCTGGGGTCTAATGGTGACCGAAGGGAGGACTAACTGTTGCATATTGTATCCAAGTTCACGATTGCACATAAAGGGCAACACACTTAATTACTTGACCTATCAAGTTAATATGTAGATCCACCTATGAATAGAATTGACATGGACAAATTCTAAGGATTACTGTAAAATCTAAAATTTGAGCCCCGTATTTGCAATTGTCATAAAAGATCAAAGGAATTCGCCGATGTGCAAAATCCGTAGCATCTATGGACTATTGGTTAGCTTTATTTTAGCGTCATGGATATTCTAAGGCTGCATGCAAAAATCACTGAGATCCAACAGGTAGTTTTCGAGAAAATCAATTTCAAACGTGCTCACGAATTAATGGACAGACTATAACTGTCTTACATGTGTCCAGCTTTGATTTAGAGGTGTTTATTTCAAATCCCTTAGTTCACAGAACGCCATGATTTTTGCCACAACCAGTCAACAGATGGTCGCTAACAAACGGCTTTGCCTGTCTGCCCAGCGTATTCGTTGCGCGTTGGACTACGGGTGACTATCCTCTGTGTGTGTGGTTCAATTCCGCGGGATGGCAGAAAAAGCCACAGATTCCCCAGATTTACGGTGTTCGTGGCACCGAACCGAAGGGTTACGATGTCCATGGCACCGAGCCGAAGAGCTGAAAAGCTCAAGTGCTTCTGGATCGGGAACAAAAAAAAACAAACGGCTTTTATGTCCCAAATCCATCACCCCCTTCTAGGTGATAACATTGCAATAGTTTGTTCCAAAATTCGTGAACATTTTACGATCGATATAAAATCATCCACTTGACAGAAATTATTGATTTTTACATTTTTATATAGGTAACAGTGGCGACCTTCCTAAAGTCCTTTTGCCCTCGAAACCTTTAGTGCTGTAAGATTTACATTGTATGTTATTATTAAAATAACAGCGATGTTGATTTGGTATACATGTAGAAGCTTAGCAGTACGATAGTCAAGTTTTTATATAGTTTCACATTTGCATGCTCCACATGCAGTTCAGCACATGTGAAATTGGGAATACCGTGGAATTAATCAGTTCACAATGTATCCCAACGACTGTTATTGGCGTATGCATAACAACATTTATTTTTATTGATAGAAGTGGTAGGTATCATTTGTTCACTGTGTCACATTGTTTTTAAAATATGTAATAGGGATAGCACTAATGTTGAGGTGTTGAATGAGGTCAAGACACAGAGAAAACTTATTATCAATATAAGAAAGATGCAGTCATAATTTTTCGGACAAGTGATGAGGGGGGAGGTTTAGAACACATTGTAACAACTGGTAAAATCGAGCGTAGACGAGACAGAGGAAGACGGAGAGAAAATTTAGGATAACCTGACTTCATGGCACAGTAGAGCGTCAACATCCGAATTGATAGCAGACACCAAAGATAACGATTTGTGGAGATCATGATCGCCTACGTCAGCCGACACGGCATCTGATGATGACGATTAATAGGGATACGCCTTTGCAAATATTCGCCACCATTTGTATATTACTGTAAATTCTAAAATGTTATTATCATTTTGTTGTGCGTATGCAAAATTATAAAACAAAAAACGTTTTTTGCATCAACTAAGCTACATACCAATTAGTTAAACATGAGAAGAGTGTCTCGATGGTTGTGTTTGTAAGGACGCTCGTATTGCTAGACTAGGCGATGGGTGTCGTAAGAAATGAGGGTAAGTGGTTCGAATCCTGTATTTGCCTTTTTGTTTTTTCGGAAGCTCTTAATACCTGTATATTGTTTTTTTGTTGATTACAATTAGTTAAACATGAATTCGTAACCATGAATTACCCCAGCACCAGTCAAACTAGAAGGTAAAACCCTCCGAGATACAACCGCTTTCACATACCTTGGAAGTGTTATTAACAATGAAGGAGGCGCTAGATCTGACATTAAAAACAGACTGAGTAAGGCACGAAGTGCATTCATGACCCTTCAGACCGCCTGGAAATCTGCCCAATACAGCATCAGGACCAAGACTAGTATCTATAACAGCTGTGTGCTGTCAACATTACTGTACGTATCGGAATGCTGGAGAATGACAGAACAGGATATGTCCAGACTCTCCGCCTTTCATACAACTTGTCTGCGAAAAATCTTACGCTTGTACTGGCCGACTACTATCTCGAATCAAGAATTGCTTGCACGATGCCAACAAGAGAATATGGGCACTATCATCCGAAGACGACGCTGGAGATGGATTGGACATGTGATGCGCATGGAGACTGGCTCCGACACGAAAACTGCACTGAGATGGACTCCAGAGGGTAGGCGAAAATGTGGAAGACCCAAGACGACCTGGAGGAGAACGATAGAGCAAGAGCTGAAGGAAATGAATCATAGCTGGAACACAATACAGAGGAAGGCCATGAACAGGGAAGAATGGTGTACGTTTGTTGTTGCCCTAAACGCCAAGGGCGTAACAGGCTAAAGAGAGAGAGAATTCGTAAGGTCGTGAGGTATATAACACTGCCTGCAAAAATGACTGTTAACCATTTGTAGATTTCTACAAATTAAACCTTAGTGTGTTCCCGAATTTTAGAACGAACTATACCAGTGTCAATCCATGAATAATGTAATCTTCATTGCTTTTTTGTTCCGCTTGACTAACTTGTCACTTTCAGTGGCAAATATTTTATAGCCCTTGATGAAGTTATCAGAAAGTCTGTTTGAACTTTCTCTTATTTTTTTGCTGCTCATATCTGTGACTCATCGATCTCTTTAGAAGAAAATCACTTCAAACAGTTACTGCATTGACTGAATAATGAATATCGATTTGGCTATAAAGTATTATGTGATTTTAATGTTAATTGTTAATGAAAATATACGTACGTTTCAGTACAAATAAGGATTTCTATAGTTTTTGTTTGTTTGTTTGCTAAACAGAAAATAGTGACATCTTGTTGTAACTGAAACAGAAACTAGAAAATAGGACGTCAAGCTAGATGTTTCTCTCTCTGTCTTTGTCTGTCTCTGTCTGTCTCTGTCTCTCTCTATGCCTCTCTCTGTCTCTGTCTCACTCTGTCTCTCTCTGTTTCTCTCTGTCTCTCTCTGTCTCTCTCTGTCTCTCTCTGTCTCTCTCTGTCTCTCTCTGTCTCTCTCTGTCTCTCTCTCTCTCTTTCTCTGTCTCTAGCAGCTGACGCCTCTGCCGCTAAGGGCGGAAACAAATGTACACCATTCATCTCTATTCTTGGACGTCCTCTGTATTGTGCTCCAGATGTGATTCACTTCTTTCAGTTCTTGTTCTACTGTTCTCCTCCAGGCTGATTTGGGTCTTCCACGTTTTCGTTTACTATCTGTTGTCCATCTCGGTGCAGTTTTCGTGAGTTAGTCTCAATGCGTATTACATGTTGATTGTAAAATATAATTTCATGTAACAAGTTTTTGTAAAGTTCTAGTATGTATAAATACAGATCAGAATACTGAGTTTGGCTGAGATCGGATACATGTGTCCTAAACGTGTAGAAGTATATGCGTTTAGGGTCTACCAAACCAATGTGCAACGTATACACGTTCTTGGCAAAGATCAAACATATCACAAAGAGTGATTAAAATTGGTCGTAAAGAACGAACGCAAAGAAAAAGAAGAAGAATACAGAGTGTTTGCATATTCCCAGTGGCAACTTATGAATATAAAGCATAGATACAAGGCAGTGGCAAAACGTTTATGTGATTTTGAATGTAAGTGTTACTAAGCTTTGGGGAAACCTGACAGACCTGAAGCTGGCCGTCCAGTTTGTGGTCCACAGTAAATTAAGCGCATGACTAGAGATCGCTGAAGATCGCTGAAGAAGAATGTAAGTGTTACTAAAGCTTTGGGGAAACCTGACAGACCTGAAGCTGGCCGCCCAGTTTGTGGTTCACAGTAAATTAAGCGCATGACTAGAGATCGCTGAAGATCGCTGAAGAAGAATGTAAGTGTTACTGAGGAATGTTCAGTATATCATTGACAAAGAAGAGAACAAATAGATCTATCCAGAAAGAACTCACAATCAAAGAAAACTGGCTGATGCTACAAATAAAAATGAGAAAATTGAAGTATTTTGGATATGTAAACAGTCACGACGTGTTGGAGACGACCATTTTGAAAAGAGGCATCCCGGCATAGAGTAGAAGAGGAAGACCACGGAGAAGATGGATTCAAGATGTAATCAGGATGATTTGAACATGACGGCTGCAGAAGCGGGGCATCTGGCCTATACGAGAGAAACACTCCGTAGAACTTTTAGTATGGCAAAGTTCTGCTCAGGACAAACTATTTGATGATGATGATTTTGGAAGCATTACCATAAACAATGTTCTATAGTGAACACATTTATTGCCTTTCTATATTGTTTACTCTTTTGTTAAATTCTCACTCCAACAATCACATTACTGTTTACTATTGAATAGCTTCATTGTTAACTTGGACTACACGTGATAGCAAACAATAAGTTCGCTTCGTCATTCACAATGGAACCAAAGCTGGAAGTAAGTTCGCCACAATTTCGTTGTTCACCGCAGACAATACATACGGATAAAGAGAGTAGTAGTAGTATTTCTATTTGTATGGACGGTAGTGGGATAAGGGTACTTAACGATTTCCACTCAGTCCATGTACACACTTCACGATTTAATGTAATTATCGATTGTGTCCGAAGTTTTGTAATTATGTACAGGCGATGTAGAGTTATAGCAGATTGATAAGTCACGAGTTAATATAATGTTTTACTACAAAATCTAGATATAATCGATCAAGTATTGAACAGAAAGTAGAAATCAATTAATTTATCTTTTATTGTTTTTGTAAATTACTAGTGCGCGACCCAGGGATCATCCTCTTCATTTTATGTTTATTATGTTTCTCTCTGTCTGTCTCTCTCTCTCTCTTGTTCCTAGGGGGTTTATGTGGTGTATAGGTTAGATGTACGTATCTAGTGCCAAAGGTACCAGGTTCGCTACATCGTGCAGCCATCAGGATATTTTTACAGAGATCCCTGATCTCAGTGTAGGTGAGATCGAGTTCCTTGTCCTATTGGAGATGAACGATAAAACGTAGGTCCCGTGTTCAATTTGAGCACGTAAAAGAACCCTTGGCAGTTCAAAATCGAGAAGAGCAGGATGGAAAGCCGCTGCCTGTATCAAATTCATTAGAAAAGATTAAAAATAACATTTTTTACAAAATTATCTTCTTCTTCTTTTGTCGTCACACTGCTACCGGGTTGTTGCCCAGTGTCGTGGTTTTCTGTTTTTGTCTTGCGCTGTTCTGGTGGCCTGTGTGGTTGTTATTTTTGCTCTTTCACAGGATTCTGCTACGCCATCTAATCATCTTTTCCGTGGTCTTCCTCTTGCCTTCTTTCCGATGTTCTGTTGTAGAAGACTCTGTATACTGTGGCGTTTGATTCTTATTAAGTGGCCAAACCACTTCATTCTTTGTTTATCTATGTAATTCAAGCAAGGTTTTGTGCCAACTTTCTTTCTTATGCTGTTGTTGGTGATTCGGTCTTTTCTTGTGTTGTTGGTAATTTTTCGCAGTCAACGCATTTCACATGTAGTTATTTTTTGTGACTGCGCTTTGCTCAAGGTCCATGTTTCGGCTCTGGTAACACAAAGTAGGTATAAAAATGCTGTTGATCATCTGTTGCTTAGCTGCCTGTGAAATATTTGGGTGCCTTAACAATGGAGCTAGCTGGTAGTTACAGCATTTGCTTTTTGCACTCTAGCCTCTATATCTCTATCTAGTCTTCCGTCTTCTGTGAATATGCTTCCTAAGTATTTGAATTCTTTCACTTGTTTTATTTTAGTGCCATTGACATGGATGTCTAGATTATTATGTTTTCTTCCGATATTCATTATTTCTGTTTTAGTGTTGTTGATTTTAATGTCATGACATTATCTTCAACATCTTCAAAATTACATCGGGGACCCTCGCTTGTGCTACGGAGCTCATGCACTGCAACTGAAATCTTCCTGTGTAAGAAAGAGATCGGATGACACATGATTACTCATCGAATAGCAATTTTGATGGTCCTATCAATTAATCAATCAATCAATCAATCAATCAACCTTCTACCTTTTTTAACCCCTCTAGGTACATAGGCTCTCAATCAAACCTTACGAATTGAAAGGTTAAAAAACGAAGGAAGATTTCAAAGTATCTTAAATCTACATGTCTTCTGGAACTTCTTGGTGCCTCAGTCAGAATATCAAACATTCTAGAAGATGGATTACAAAGAACATGCGAGCTTTACAAATATAACTAGTTTGTCCGAACATCTTAACCCTCTTATTGTCCCTATTACATGCTTTCTCTCTCGGTCTCTCCATTAAAAAAAAAAACTAGCTTTTTTAACCTTTTGGCTAAGATGAAAGTGTAATTCTCACTTGATCGAAGCTTAAATGTGGTAGCGGTCATAGAGCAACTAGGTAACTAAATAGATCAAACAATTGCAGAGCATCTGTCATTCGAAAGAATGACGACGTTCCTAGATCTTAAACTTTTCAAACGTTAACTGGATCTAACCGCTCCGATACTAACGGATAAGGGCCAATACTCAAAACAAAAAAACAAGAATTTGATTTTTTTAAATTGCGTCTTGGCCTTTTTGGGTACGACCAAAGTGTAGGGCACACTTGATCCCGGTCAAAGAGTGGGCGCCTTCATAGAGCCAATACGCACATACATACATTTTAACAAATTCCGAGCAAATTTAATTCGAAAGAATGATGACACTCGGAATTTTTACACGTTGAACCGTAACTGGGGCCACCCGCTGCGACACTGCCGAATAAGGGCCTAATGAAAGAAACAAATATAATTTTAAAAATTTAACACATAAAAAAAACACGAATAAAAACTGTCCTTTAAAATTGTCTGTTGAATGTAGGTTTCCAGAGCATTCTATCACGTGCCAATTATATTCATATTTCTTCTTGTGCTTCTTGTTATCCAGATATCGTTCTTTCAATCCGTTACTTATCTATTTGATATTATCTTATCTGTTCGTGTATGTCTCATCAGATTTCTAGCGATGTAAAATCATAAAAAAATGGAAAGATAAATATGCATATCTAGTTTCATTTCTACAGGCTGGCATTTTCTATAAGTCTAGAGACTGTCCTTAACGTTCATGTCTTCACTCAAATACGTTAAACCTCTAGACTTGGTCTAGTTTAATGACATTGTGTTGAAATGGGGGAAAGTAACGGTGTTCAAATCCCGTTAAGTCAATTCTGTCGTCTCCGATCAGAAGCTTGATATCCTTTTTTCTAAATTTGGGAGAAATTCTGAATCCTCGTCAAAGCTACTGAAGAAGTGCTCTATTGTTAGTTCTTCCAGCAATCTGAAAAGGACAACACCAGATACAGCATGAAAAAGTGCAGTGGCACAATTAAGTTTTGTTCACTTTCTTACTCCGCAAAGTTTGTGTGTATAAATTTTCTATAATTTTCTTATTTTTTATAAACATAATTTGATTTCTGATGAGTTCATTCAGTAGAAAAATAATTGAACTTTTATCACATGCTAACAGAATGAGAACAATTCAATTAAGAAAGAACCAAGACGATCGAAATGCTAGTTAGCTAATTTCCGTTATGCCCTGTGGCATATGTGGCTTGTACAATGACTCTCCAGGCCCCTCTGTCTTTTCCAGCTTTCAACTCTCAACACTTCGTGCCAGAGATACCTCGTGTATTTCTTCTTCCAGCGTGCGTCTCTAAGCTTTCTTGTTGGTCTTCTTTTCTATCTTTTCCCTAGGTGTAAAGTAATGGATGATATCGCAGTTATGTCACTGTTCATTATTCTGACATGCCCCAGTTATTTTTATCTTCATTGTTTATATGGATATTTTTCCTGTCTTTCTAACTTAGTGTCTACAACAATTCTACTGTTTAATACTTAAGGAAAGACGGAACCCTTAAACAGAAATATTGATAATTGAGGTTGCGTTTATGATTCTAAATGATCAACTTGATGTTAAAATTCGGGAAAAAATCGAGTACCTTTTTATCGAGAGGCAAGCACCTTACTTCTACTGAACAGAGTTCCCCATTTTTCATAATTTTTCATCATTATAGTTTTACATTGATTTATTTTGGGTTTTATTTCTCTTGCAGTGATATTTATTTTGGGTTTTACTTCTCTTGCAGTGATATTTATTTTGTGTTTTACTTCTCTTGCAGTGATATTTATTTTGGGTTTTATTTCTCTTTCAGAGCTATTTATTTTGGGTTTTACTTCTCTTGCAGTGATATTTATTTTGGGTTTTATTTCTCTTGCAGAGCTATTTATTTTGGGTTTTACTTCTCTTGCAGAGCTATTTATTTTGTGTTTTACTTCTCTTGCAGGGCTATTTATTTTGTGTTTTACTTCTCTTGCAGGGCTATTTATTTTGTGTTTTACTTCTCTTGCAGAGCTATTTATTTTGTGTTTTACTTCTCTTGCAGGGCTATTTATTTTGGGTTTTACTTCTCTTGCAGAGCTATTTATTTTGTGTTTTACTTTTCTTGCAGAGCTATTTATTTTGTGTTTTACTTCTCTTGCAGTGATATTTATTTTGGGTTTTATTTCTCTTGCAGAGCTATTTATTTTGTGTTTTACTTCTCTTGCAGAGCTATTTATTTTGTGTTTTACTTCTCTTGCAGTGATATTTATTTTGGGTTTTATTTCTCTTGCAGAGCTATTTATTTTGGGTTTTACTTCTCTTGCAGTGATATTTATTTTGTGTTTTACTTCTCCTGCAGAGCTATTTATTTTGTGTTTTACTTCTCTTGCAGTGATATTTATTTTGGGTTTTACTTCTTTGCAGTGATATTTATTTTGGTTTTATTCTCTTGCAGAGCTATTTATTTTGTGTTTTACTTTTTCAGAGCTATTTATTTTGTGTTTTACTTCTCTTGCAGAGCTATTTATTTTGTGTTTTACTTCTCTTGCAGGGCTATTTATTTTGGGTTTTACTTCTCTTGCAGAGCTATTTATTTTGTGTTTTACTTCTCTTGCAGAGCTATTTATTTTGTGTTTTACTTCTCTTGCAGTGATATTTATTTTGTGTTTTATTTCTCTTGCAGAGCTATTTATTTTGGGTTTTACTTCTCTTGCAGGGCTATTTATTTTGTGTTTTATTTCTCTTGCAGTGATATTTATTTTGTGTTTTACTTCTCTTGCAGAGCTATTTATTTTGTGTTTTACTTCTCCTGCAGAGCTATTTATTTTGTGTTTTACTTCTCTTGCAGTGATATTTATTTTGGGTTTTACTTCTCTTGCAGGCTATTTATTTTGTGTTTTACTTCTCTGCAGAGCTATTTATTTTGTGTTTTACTTCTCTTGCATATATTTATTTGTGGTTTTATTTTGCATGATATTTATTGGTTTTTCTCTTGCAGAGCTATTTATTTTGTGTTTTACTTCTCTTGCAGAGCTATTTATTTTGTTTTTTACTTCTCTTACAGTGATATTTATTTTGGGTTTTACTTCTCTTGCAGAGCTATTTATTTTGGGTTTTACTTCTCTTGCAAGCTATTTATTTTGGGTTTTACTTCTCTTGAAAGTGATATTTATTTTGTGTTTTACTTCTTGCAGAGCTATTTATTTTGTGTTTTACTTCTTGCAGAGCTATTTATTGTGGTTTTACTCTCTTGCAGAGCTATTTATTTGTGTTTTACTTCTCTTGCAGAGCTATTTATTTTGGTTTTACTCTTGCAGAGCTATTTATTTTGGTTTTACTTCTCTTGCAGAGCTATTTATTTTGTTTTACTTCCTACAGTGATATTTATTTTGGTTTTACTTTCTGCAGAGCATTTATTTGTTACTTCTGAAGCATTTATTGGTTTACTTCTAAAGTGATATTTATTTTGTGTTTTACTCTCTGCAGAGCTATTTATTTTGTTTTACTTCTCAGAGCATTTATTTGTTTACTCTCTTGCAGAGCCATTTATTTTGTGTTTTACTTTTCTTGCAGTATTACTTTTGTGTTTTCTCTGCAGAGCTATTTATTGTGTTTTACTCCTCATATTTTATTTTTGTTTTTATTCCCCTTATGATATTTATTTTGTGTTTTATTTGTAATATTTATTTTTTTTCTTCTCTTGCATGATATTTATCGTAGATTGTCTTAACTGTTTGATATGTGTCAGAAAGCAATAATCAACATAAATGTCCCTCAACAGTCCTTCGAATGTCTTTCTCAAAGCCAGGAGGTCCGCCTCTGCATCAGCTTTATTTCAAACAATCATTTACATCCTGAATCCATCTTTCGTGGTCTTCTCTACACCTCTTGCCGGTATGCCTTCTTGATTGGTTTTCTCCAGTCTTAATACGTCCAAATCTCAATTTTTTATTTGTAGTATCAACTACTTTTCTTGATATTGAGTTCTTTTGATATATTTATATATATATTTGTTCATTTCTGTCCATGATATACGTAGACTCGTAACTCTATTTCAAAGTACATTATGTTCCTTTTTCTTGTTAAATGTTTGCTTCACCTAAGTTGTCACTGGGAATATGATGCAGTTAGCATTCTGTTCTTTGTTTCCTATAGTTCATATACTGTTAGTGGGTTAATTATATGTTTTTACAATATCGTCTCAAGTACATCCAAAGTGGTCAAGATGCATGTCAAGTTATTTCCTATTTGAAATCTTAATACGCAATCAATTGTTAAATTAATAATAGACATCCGATAGCCTCGTACATCAATTATTGTAATGTGATGTCCTTTGTTTATTCGAGAGTTCTTCTAACGAGTGAGGTGACAATTATGATATGCCATAGGTCTTAGTTTCAGAAATGTCACTGGAATATTATAAGTCTTATAGTCCTATTAATATATGTTTCTTCCACATTTATTGTTCTAAAATAAGTCATCATCATCAAGGTGCGTATCCTTTATAGGACGTTGCTCTGTTTGCAGCGCATCTGAAATTCACTTTGTCTCTAGCCAGTTCGCCCACTTCATCGATGGTCATATTCATGGTTTCTTTAATGTCCTGTAGCCATCTTCTTCTTGGTCTGCCTCTGCGTCCTGGGACCCTGCCTCTAATATTGTTCTCTCCAGGCTTGATGTGAGAAAAGTATTTAATTTTCCTGTATAGTATGTTGTTTATCAGACAATTCTCTTTAACATTTAGTTCTTTCAGGACATCAGTGTTCTTTTTTTTTCTGACCACGGTATTCGTAGGATCTTTCTTTAGCATTTCGTTTCGAAGGTCTGGATTTTCGTTTTTGTTGTTTGTTTAATCGTCCATGATTCACAACCATAAGTATCCACTGGAAAAATGCATGTCCTAAATATTTTAAATTTAATATTATGCTGGTGCTTTCCCACATGTTCTTCATTGTGTTTAACTTCTTGATTGCTATTGCCAATCTTCTTGAGATCTTTTTGGAGCAGTCGCCTTTAGGTTTAATACGAAGTATAAATACTTATTTATATTCATCTCTGTCTTTTCCTTTTCTTAATCACGTCTGTTTCATACGTAGACGTTTCTCTATAGTTTCATGTAATCCCGTTATAATAATATAGCAGATTACTTGGACTGGAATTGTAAGAAAATTGATTCCTCTCAGAATGTTGCAGCCTGTTTGATCTCATTTCTATGGAATCTTAAATATTATTCCCTGCAACAAATTAATGGACGAGTCTTGTTTCTCATACATCAATACAAGCAATGGGTCTACTACATTTGCTATCACTATTGGATTTGCTTTGAGATTTTCTGTTTGCAGTTCGTCTATACATACATACTTTTTTGTACAAGGAACTAAAAGATGTTATCGTTTCTTGCTTATTTGGGTTTTTTAAATTCTACTTAGATGTTTTTCGAGGCTTCATTGATTTCAGAAGTGTGTTCAGATTGCGGCCTTCTCAATACTTTCCCAAAAAACGTGTTGCCCATTTCGTATCTTGTTCTGTGGTCACTAGTTGATCTTGACTATTTAATGAGTATGTTTCCCGTCTGCCCAGCGTGTTCGTAGCGCGTTGGACGACGGGTGAAAAGCCCCTGTGAGTGCGGTTCAATTCCTAAAAGCACGGGTTCTCCAGATTTACGGTGTTCGTGACACCGAACCGAAGTGTTACGATGTCCATAGCACTGAGCCAAAGAGCTGAAAGCTAAGTGCTTCTGGATCGAAAAACGCCACATATTCTAACTTGCACATATTTAAAGTTTGAAATATTTACTGTAAAATTTTAAACAATGTGTGTATAATAAATTGCACGCATGACTCGGTCCGGATTTGAACCCCCAACTTTCAGAATGACAGGCACACATCTTAACTACTTCACCATAGAGACCCTAAAACTTATAAAACCAACAAAATTTGGAACAACCAGAGATGTAGGTGTTGGGAAAATGTACTTATTGTGTAATCTACGCTGCACAACATCAGATTTGTAGTGGTGTGTTTTCTTCTTTTGTTACCACACTGTTATCCGGCTCTTGTCCATTGTCGATGTCTGTGTTTTTGTCTTCGTTGCTCTAGTGCTTGTGATAGTTTTTTTACTTTTGACAGGATTCTGCTATCCCATCATCCATATTTCCGTGTTCCCATCTCCTTCCTTCCTGATGTTCTATTATAGCTGACTTGTTCAATCAATCTGGTTCAGGGTATCGTGACGTAGAGGTTAAGTGATCGTCTTCCGTGCCAAAGTTACCAGGTTCGCTCCTCGTGGAGTCATCTGGATAATTTTCAAGAGAACCCAGATCTCAGTGTAGGTGGGATAAAGTTCCTAGTCTTATCGGAGACGGACGATACAACTTAGGTCCTGTGTACAATTTGAGAACGTAAAAGAACCATTCAAAATCAAGAAAAGCAGGCTGGAAAGCCGCTGCCCGGACAAATTCACTAAGAAAGATTAAAAATAAAATTCTACAAAAATATCTCACCATTTTCAAAATACATGGGGATCTCGCTGTTTCTACGGAGTTCGTGCACTGCAGCTGAGATCTTTCGTGTAAGAAGAGTTCGGAGCACACATGGTTACTCATCGAAGTGCAGTGATGATGGTCCTATCAATCAATCAATCAACCACAGGCGTGGTGCCGGGGTCCGCAAGGGAAGCAAAGAATCTTACCATTTTGACCTACAATGCATGTCGTAAGAGGCGACTGATGTAGGCCCTAGGAATGCTACCTAGTAAATAAAAAGCAGTGCAGAAATCGGATGTGCTGGCCTTCTTGTAGGCGCATAACTAGCTCAACGTACAATCGCTCTTAGGCTCAGATCGCATTCAAATCACATAGAGTGGTTGAGAAGTTTGAAGAAAACGAAAAATAAATCATCCTGTATACATTGGATGTCTTTATTAAATGTACAGACATATTGTTTATAGTTGTTGTTATCACAACACTTTTAATATTTATGTGTGTTCCCTTTCGTAAGCCACACTTCTAATAGAGAATAGTTAACGAGATAGATCGATTGATTAACTAATCGATTGATTGATAGCAGTTTCCAAGTCTAGACGGCATATATTTATATTGTGATAATTCACGTTCTAAAAATGTTGATGTCTGGAAGTATGTGTTTTGATCTAATTTAGTGTTTCTGATCAACTCAGAAATGTACATATCTTGTTATTGGATGGTGTTACTATATGTTATTGTATGGTCACATTTGTGAGTCTTGGGGGGCTCTGTGGCTAGGTGGTTCAGCTGTGAGTCTTGGGGGCTCTGTGGCTAGGTGGTTCAGCTGTAGTCTTGGGCTCTGGGCTAGGTGTCAGCTGTGAGTCTTGGGGGCTCTGTGGCTAGTGGTTCAGCTGTAGTCTTGGGGCTCTGGGCTGGTGGTTCAGCCTCGCCTGCGTTCGAACTACGGGGTTCGAATCCGACCGTGACGTTCTGTTCCATAGTTAATATTTTTCAGAGACCCCTAGGATTGTTGCCGAAGCTAAGTAGATCGTGCTTTGTGAAATACTATCGGCAGATGGTGTTCCATTTCTGCGGAGAGGGACCGAGCCATATAAGATAGAACCCGCTGCAATGAAGTCAATCGTTCGTCTTGAGACTCTTTTTTTTTTGTTATTTGTGAGTGATGTTATAGGATGTTGATGTTAAATGTTGTTTAAGCCCCCTGTGAGTGCAATTCAATTCCGCGGGCTGACAGAAAAGCCACAGGTCCCCAGATTTACGGTGTTCGTGGTACCGAACCGAACGGTTACGATGTCCATGGCTCCTGGTAGATGAAAGCTCAAGTGCTTCTGGATCAAAAAAAATAGTATTGTTGGTGTTTGATTTGTTATGTTTTTTATCAGATATTTTTGCAGGATGATGTCCTTGTATACTGTTGTGACTGAATGTTGTTTGATGATGTTGTTGTTTGTTAATGCTGTTGTTGTTTTTGCCGGATGTTAGTGGTTGATGATGATGTTGGAAGATGTCTTTGAATGGTGTTGTTTGATGTTGACGTTGCTTGACGATGTTGATGAATATCTCTGATGATTTTGTTTTTGTTCGTTAGTTGTTACTGAACAGAATCCCAATACTCCATGTAAACCAGCGTTTCCCAAAGTGGGCGGTACACTCCCTCTCCCCAGTGGGCGCTGATGCCTTCTAGGGGGGCGATAGTGAGTTCAGAAGCATTTGGGGGGATTTTTGTGTATGTGATTTTGCGATTGAATAATCATTACAAATTTGAATTCTGCATTTTAATTAAATTCACCTTGTGCCCATCTTACACGATCCATTTTTTTCATCAATTGTCTATTTTATGTATATAATCATTTGAAAATTGACCATGTATGACAGAAATATATATCAATTTTCTATGTCAAAGCGAAAATAGAGAATGTATATATATATATATATATGGGGGTGGGGAGGGGGCGTTGGCAAATTGTTATAATAGGGAGGGGGCGTTTCAAAGTTTATGTCGTGCAAAGTGGGCGGTGGGTCGAAAAAGTTTGGGAATCTATGCTCTAGACCCATAGGTACTCAGTCTCCCCCAACAATGTTGAAAGTAGGAACATTGATGATTCCTGGATCGCGATGATTAAATACTCTCCACATTCTGTCACTTGAATCATCAATTTATGCTTGTGTAACCAATAATTCCAAGCTCGATTAATCTCTACATGGATTCATTATCATTTTAGTGTCTCCATCCAACACAAGGTCCTTAAGTAACTAAAGGACGCTATCCCATACAACCCTATTTTCAATCCAGTTCAACTACCTAATGATCAGGGTTGCTCCTTCAACCATGTTTGTTCTCTCATTGTCTCGAATGCTCACAGGTACATAATATAATATCCATCTATGTTCCCGAAGGTTGAAGACTCGATATGCGACTATCACCTCCACTAAGCGAACACTAATATAATATCCACTATGTTCCCGAAGGTTGAAGACTGATATCGACTACACCATAACGAAACTTGCAGTTTGACGTTCAGATGAAATGAGTCGACATATTAATTATAATAGTACATGAAGAGCTAGAGTACGATTGGAGTGTAGCAGTAATGGCACCAAACTCCATCCTCATACTGAAACTAGTGTCTTATATGCTTCATTCATTTATTTCTGCAACGTCGCACAGTGCATGCTAGCTAGAACGCCACTTGGTCTCTTCCCACGATGCACAGACCCATATGAATATATTACATTCAACATCTTTACATAAGTTATCTTCTATCATCTGATTAATAGCGAGGTCATCCTTCAATTTGACCCCAAACCATACATTCCCTTCCTAGAGTAATGATAACAAAGTAGAAGTTGCTCACATTCCCATCTATCTGGATTCATTTTTTCCGTTGTCCGCAGGGTCGCATTTGTAGTCACCTGGTCGAGTATTCATTTAACTAGGTCCATCTTTATTCTCGAGTTCTTAATATAATCAATATTTTTCTGAAGTGTGTGTCTCTGATCCGCAGCAACTCGTATATGTGCTTTGGTTAAGGCAATATCATTGAGAGAACGTAATACCAAAGGGCAAGCTTATATTTGATATACAACGGTGGTGGTAAATTTAAATCTGTCGTGTACTATATGCATGCCTTAATTTAGAACAGGTTCCAGATCCTCATATTATGATCTGTCGAGGACTATATGCATGCCTTCATTTAGAACAGGTTCCAGATCCTCATATTATGATCTGTCGAGGACTATTTGCATGCCTTCATTTAGAACAGGTTCCAGATCCTCATATTATGATATGTCGAGGACTATATGCATGCCTTCATTTAGAACAGGTTCCAGATCCTCATATTATGATATGTCGAGGACTATATGCATGCCTTCATTTAGAACAGGTTCCAGATCCTCATATTATGATATGTCGAGGACTATATGCATGCCTTCATTTAGAACAGGTTCCAGATCCTCATATTATGATATGTCGAGGACTATATGCATGCCTTCATTTAGAACAGGTTCCAGATCCTCATATTATGATCTGTCGAGGACTATATGCATGCCTTCATTTAGAACAGGTTCCAGATCCTCATATTATGATATGTCGAGGACTATATGCATGCCTTCATTTAGAACAGGTTCCAGATCCTCATATTATGATCTGTCGAGGACTATATGCATGCTTTCATTTAGAACAGGTTCCAGATCCTCATATTATGATCTGTCGAGGACTATTTGCATGCCTTCATTTAGAACAGGTTCCAGATCCTCATATTATGATATGTCGAGGACTATATGCATGCTTTCATTTAGAACAGGTTCGCTAATTATGATCTGTCGGTAATTGTGCATGCCTTTATTTAGAAAGGTTCCAGATCTCATAAGATGTCAGGACTTATATGTTCATTTTAGAACAGGTTGATCTAATTTAAATCTGTCGAGGACTATATGCATGCCTTCATTTAGAACAGGTTCCAGATCCTCATATTATGATCTGTCGAGGACTATTTGCATGCCTTCATTTAGAACAGGTTCCAGATCCTCATATTATGATCTGTCGAGGACTATTTGCATGCCTTCATTTAGAACAGGTTCCAGATCCTCATATTATGATCACGATATCATGAGAATATCGAACCAACCGAGTGGTTACCGGAGCTCAAATTGGGGTATAAAGAATAGAACCACTGTTACCAGCCACTCATGTCGTAAGAGGCGACTAAGGGGCTAGCTACCCCACACCGTAACAAAACACTAGATGGCTACAGAATGGAGAGCGAACCGAGTAAACGCTGGCTGAAACCGGACACATCGCCGAAGGATAAGCACCAAAACTCTAAATGGTGCTGAAGATGTGACGTAGAACACACCAATGTTAAGGCTACATGAATCAGATTTACACATGAATATAATTTATGGGTAGGTTTGGTACATCGGTCTGGGCGGTGATCGCGAGAGAGAGAAAGAGAGAGAGAGAGAATACCGAGCTCGTAATCTATGAACTACTTAACTAATAGATAAAACAGGAGGATGGTCAGAAATAATTTCTAAACTGATGAATATAATTTCCTGATATCAAAATGTAAGTTTCTTCTTCTCTCCACGTATCTTAAGAATAATTATGGCAAACCAAAATGGTATGTGTTGTAACAAACGTGTCTCATTGGTGGTTGTAAACCTGAACGCGGCCAAAGTGTTGGAGCCTACATTAAACGATACATGGCAAAATAAAACCCTTTTAACCAAGCTCCGAGCGCTCTCATTCGAAAGATTAATGACGATTTGAGTTTTAACCGTTTTTACGTTCACTAGTACTGACTGGGCCCACCCGTTGTAGCACTTCTATGTCGGTCCCTACAAAATTGGTGGATGTGTTTACGTGTATTTGCAGAATTTCTGCAAAATTGTTTACTAATCTATATCTACATTCCTGCCCGTCTGCCCAGCGTGTTCGTAGCGCGTTGGACTACGGGGACTATCCCTCTGTGTGTGGGTTCAATTCCGCGGGATGGCAGAAAAAGCCACAGATTCCCCAGATTTACGGTGTTTGTGGCACCGAACCGAAGGGTTACGATGTCCATGGCACCGAGCCGAAGAGCTGAAAAGCTCAAATGCTTCTGGATCGGGAAAAAAAAAATCTACATTCCTTTGAATAAAAAAATTCAAATACTGATTGCAAACGTAGCCATGAAAATAGCGAAATTCGATGTTTGAAGCAAGAAAAGTTATGATATTTTTATTTCAGTATTTTGCTAACATGAAGATGATGTTATTGAGTCAATGTCACGCTCTCACTTTTTATTGTTTTTAGTGAATCGTTCTCTAGTTCCAGATCATGTGTATCGATTCTAGAAATCGATGTTTATGACAACAATCTAGAAACTAACAGATAGACGATCTAGAATTTCTGAGAAGTATTCTATTTATAGAGTAAACGAATGCTCGTGCCATCATCGCGTGACAATGAAGATCAATCCAAGGTTGTTGTTTTTTTTTTAAAATAACTGATGTTTGTTAGTTGAATTTTAAACGATTAATAAATGAAAGTATTCCTTTGTTGAATAATTAAATGCTTTCAGTGTAGTTATTTGAAATGACGTGCCTGTCAGCTTTGATGTACTCTAAACAGTCATTTATTCCTCTTTGTTTGTTATAGTTTAAACCATTATAAACCACTCTTTGCTCACTCTTCTAGTATAGCCCATTATAAACCACTCTATGCTCACTCTAGTGTAACAATTTATAGATCATCCTTTGCTCCCTCTAGTATAAACATTTATAGATCATCCTATGATCCCTCTAGTGTAACAGTTATAGATCACCCTTTGCTCCCTCTTCTAGTATATCCCATTATAAACCACTCTTTGCTCACTCCTCTAGTATATCCCATTATAAACCACTCTTTGCTCACTGCTCTAGTATAGCCCATTATAAACCATTCTTTCTCTCTCTAGTATATCCCATTATAAACCACTCTTGCTCACTCTTAGTATATCCCATTTTAAACCACTCTTTGCTCACTCCTCTAGTATAGCCCATTATAAATCACTCTTTGCTCATTCCTCTAGTATAACTCATTATAAACCACTCTTTGCTCACTCCTCTAGTATTACTCATTATAAATCACTCTTTGCTCATTCCTCTAGTATAACTCATTATAAATCACTCTTTGCTCATTCCTCTAGTATAACTCATTATAAACCACTCTTTGCTCACTCCTCTAGTATAACTCATTATAAATCACTCTTTGCTCATTCCTCTAGTATAACTCATTATAAACCACTTTTGCTCACCCTCTAGTATACTCATTATAAATCACTCTTTGCTCATTCCTCTAGTAAAACTCATTATAAACCACTCTTTGCTCACTCCTCTAGTATAAACACTTATATACCACATTTTGTAGCTTAACTTAGTGAGTTGAACCCGTTTTCGTAAGTTGATAGGTTATGTTTATAGCAAAGCTGCGATATTTGTGATATTATACCCAGTTCATCTGAATTCATATTGCGCTTTGTGTCGGATTCGCTGTCCCGATTGCTTTATGTTAATAGGTTTGATATTTAAATTTCAAATTTTCAATGGCAGCTGTTCTATAACTTGCTGAATCAAATTTGATACTAGTTAGGGTACTTTTAGTGTTGGATTTGATACTAGTTAGGGTACTTTTAGTGTTGGATTTGATACTAGTTAGGGTACTTTTAGTGTTGGATTTGATACTAGTTAGGGTACTTTTAGTGTTGGATTTGATACTAGTTAGAGTACTTTTAGTGTTGGATTTGATACTAGTTAGGGTACTTTTAGTGTTGGATTTGATACTAGTTAGGGTACTTTTAGTGTGGATTTGATACTAGTTAGGGTACTTTTAGTGTTGGATTTGATACTAGTTAGGGTACTTTTAGTGTTGGATTTGATACTAGTTAGGGTACTTTTAGTGTTGGATTTGATACTAGTTAGGGTACTTTTAGTGTTGGATTTGATACTAGTTAGGGTACTTTTAGTGTTGGATTTGATACTAGTTAGGGTACTTTTAGTGTTGGATTTGAACGTTATGGTACTTTTAGTGTTGGATTTGATACTAGTTAGGGTACTTTTAGTGTTGGATTTGATACTAGTTAGGGTACTTTTAGTGTTGGATTTGATACTAGTTAGGGTACTTTTAGTGTTGGATTTGATACTAGTTAGGGTACTTTTAGTGTTGGATTTGAACGTTAGGGTACTTTTAGTGTGGATTTGATACTAGTTAGGGTACTTTTAGTGTTGGATTTGATACTAGTTAGGGTACTTTTAGTGTTGGATTTGATACTAGCTAAGGTACTTTTAGTGTTGGATTTGATACTAGTTAGAGTACTTTTAGTGTTGGATTTGATACTAGTTAGGTACTTTTAGTGTTGGATTTGATACTAGTTAGGTACTTTTAGTGTTGGATTTGATCAGTTAAGGGTCTTTTAGTGTTGGATTTGATACTAGTTAGGTACTTTTAGGTGTGGATTTGATACTAGTTAGGTACTTTTAGTGTTGGATTTGATACTAGTTAGGGTATTTTAGTGTTGGATTTGATACAGTTAGGTACTTTTAGTGTTGGATTTGATACTAGTTAGGGTACTTTTAGTGTTGGATTTGATACTAGTTAGGGTACTTTTAGTGTTGGATTTGATACTAGTTAAGGTACTTTTAGTGTTGGATTTGAACGTTAGGTACTTTTAGTGTTGGATTTGATACTAGTTAGGTACTTTTAGTGTTGGATTTGAACGTTAGGTCTGTTTAATGCTGGATTTGAACGATTAGGTACTTTTAGTGTTGGATTTGATACATTAGGTACTTTTAGTGTTGGATTTGATACTAGTTAGGTACTTTAGTGTTGGATTTGATACTAGTTAGGTACTTTTAGTGTTGGATTTGATACTAGTTAGGTACTTTTAGTGTTGGATTTGATACTAGTTAGGTACTTTTAGTGTTGGATTTGATACTAGTTAGGTACTTTTAGTGTTGGATTTGATACTAGTTAGGTACTTTTAGTGTGGATTTGAACAGTTAGGTACTTTTAGTGTTGGATTTGATACGTTAGGTACTTTTAGTGTTGGATTTGAACGTTAGGGTACTTTTAGTGTTGGATTTGATACTAGTTAAGGTACTTTTAGTGTTGGATTTGAACGTTAGGGTACTTTTAGTGTTGGAGTTGAACGTTAGGGTACTTTTAGTGTTGGATTTGATACTAGTTAAGGTACTTTTAGTGTTGGATTTGAACGTTAGGGTACTTTTAGTGTTGGCTTTGAACATTAGGGTACTTTTAGTGTTGGATTTGAACGTTAGGGTATTTTTAGTGTTGGATTTGTACACGGAACCAACGGTTTATCGACGTTTTCCAATATGCTAGAAACTCGATCGCATCTACATTGAGATTAGAAAATATTGAAAAAATTGTCAGATAGCTTTCCATGAGAAGCAAACCCTGTACGTTTGAAACGTTAGGTGTACATCCTACTTCATCATCACATAGACTACTACAGAGACTCTGACTCGATATTTATTCTTCTTCTGCGTTCTCAATAGATTGGGATTTCGGATTCTCTAATAAAGGCAGCTGTCTGTCTCAGATTATCAGCCACGTCATTCAGTTTGTCTTGGAGGCCTGGTGTAAGTGAGCCACCTCTTCGCAAGTCTGCATACTGGGGGCAGTTCTGTAGGATATAATTCCTAAGATTTCTGCTTCCCGTTTGTGCCGACCTCTTCCAGCAGTAAGTTTTGGCCACCCTCATGATGGTAGGTCTGATATTCTTACTCGCAGGTAGATTGGCGACCGTAGAATCCGTTATCCCATTCCTCATTGTGAGGGTCGTTGCACCATGTTATGCGTCTTACGGCCTGGTTCATCCGTTTTCTGTAAGCATCAAACATGGACAATGAGCAAAGCGCAGTCACAAAAAATAACTTCATGTGAAATGCTATGCTTGCAAAAAGTTACAAACAGCACCAGAAAAGACAGAATCACTAACATCAGCATAAGAAAGAAAGTTGGCACAGAACGTTGCTTGAATTACATTGAGAAACAAAGAATTAAGTGGTTTGGTCACTTAATAAGAATGCATCCAAACTCCACAGTATACAGAGTAATCTACAACAGAACATCGGAAAGAAGGCAAGAGGAAGACCACGGAAAAGATGGTTAGATGGCATAGCAGAATCCTGTGAAAGAGCAAAAATAACAATCACACAAGCCACCAGAACAGCGCAAAACAAAAACAGAAAACCACGACACTGGGCAACAACCCGGTAGCGGTAGCTCACATATCATTAGCTAGACCCTCACATATCACTGTGATCAATTTCCGATCTTGATACGCTTCATTCAATCTTGTTCCAACATAATGCCCAGCTCATTTTGATAGAGTTCATTTTAGAATGGAAAGAAGCTGATCGTCTCTTCGAACCCAAATACGAAAGCTTAGTACTATGGAGCATCGAACACATCCCATCCAAGTGCAAGACAAAAACAGAAAACCACGACACTGGGCAACAATCCGGTAGCAGTGTGACGATACAAGAAGAAGATTCCCTAGCGGACACATATATCCGATTTCAGCCTAACTTCCTTAGTCGCCTCTTACGACATGGGTCGTAGGTAATAGTGGTTCTATTCTTGACATCCCAAATTTGAGGCCGGTAACCACTCGGCCAGGTATTTATTCAAGCTGTTACATAAGCATAATAAATGGGAATTGTTGAAATAATACTGACATTGCGGAGATTGCTAAAATGATTAAAGTTGTTAATGATTAAGGCTGGAAAAGATTATCGCTAGGAGGAAGACACGTATAAACAAAGTACTATAGTTTTACAAAATACAGAAACAATGACGATAAACAGCAACGTTTCGACCAAAAGGCCTTTATCAAGCAAATATTACAACAGGAGTGACGAATTTCAAGGAACACTACAAATGGACGATCACACAAACATTCAAACGTATCTAATGAAAATATGGGAATAAAAACGAATAACGAATTAAGTGCAGCACAAAACTAGAAGTGGAAAAGAAGAGAAGCAATAAACAATCAAGTGAAAATAGGAGGAAGACTCATTATCAAAACTAGAAATAGACAGTCATTATAATATCGGCGTGTTATGAATTTGATCAACTGACTTAATGATAGAACCAGTGGCGGCTCCTATTTAAGGGCCAGTGGGGCCGGTCCTCACCAAAAATAATGTATAACGTGTATTTATTTTTTTATAAATTAAAAAATAACAAACATAAACCATGATGTTTCCGAAAATTTGTTTCTGGCCCCACCAACAAAAATCACGAGCCGCCACTGGATAGGAATATCATCATTGCAGTTCCTTTAATAACCATTTGTGCTGCTATCGTATTCTTTCACAGAATGACTTAAGCGTCACTGCACATGCTAAAAACCCCACAACACTTGCGAGGGTATCCTATCAAATTTTGAAAACAGCAACATATTTTTGTAGGGATCAACAATTTTTTTATGAATTCATTTTTTCCTGACCGCAACATTGAAACCTACTGTTTTTGATTGTCAACTGTCAATGTGTAATTTGAGAACTCAACGTGATCATGGGACCTACGTTTTAACGTCCGTCTAAGATAGGACTAGGAACTCGATCTCACTTACACTGAGGTCAGAAATTACTGACGTAGTATCCCGATTGATTGATTGACAGGGCCATCTTGATTGCACGGGGAGTAGCCATGTGTGCTCCGATCACTTTCTTGCACAGGAAAATCTCATCTGCAGTGCACGAAATTCGTAGCACCGGCGAAGGTCCCCTATGTAATTTTGAAAATGTTGAAGATTTTTGTTGGAATTTTATTTTAAAACTTTAACGAAATTTGCCCGGGCAGCGGCTTTCCAGCATGCTGTTCTCGATTTTAACTACCAATGGTAGTTATCGTCTGTCTCCGATAGGACTATGAACTAGATCTTACCTATACTGAGATCAGGATCTCTGGAAAAATATTCAGATGGCTCTACAATGGAGCGATCCTGGTACCTTTGGCACGAGAGACGAGTACCTAACCTCTGCGCCACAGAGATACAGTATCTCGATTGATCTACGCAATGAACGAACCGAGTACCTTTGAAGCGAGCGATGAGCAATTTACCTCAAACCTCAATGCTACAGAGATCCCGGATGTCATGAGATCAAATACACAGCCAATTAACGTAAAAATCCTGAACCGGAATTAGAAAATATGCTTAACCGTAATTAGCAGAATATAAAAAAATGTATATGCTCAAAAACTGATCAACCGCTAATCAAATACGTGAATGAAACAATTGTTTCAAATATTCGATTCAAACTACGCTTGCATTGATACAACACTGTGGACACATCAAGTGTTTGTTTCACGTAATTACTTTCTATACATGGATTACATTTATAGAACAAGGACGCTTAATTTCGAAGACAAGATCGACATTTTAAGGGATATTACGTCACTTCCTATTGCGTTTCTAAAATAAAAAAGTCAATACTATCTTAGCGAAACAAATGACCCTTGTGTAGAGTTCAAGGGTTAGCGCTAAGTGAAAATTGATCCTCAATTCCTTCGTCTCGAAAGTGCAATATTTGCCGCAAATCGAAAGAGAAAATTTTGATTGAAAGAAGATAAGGAATATTTAGAAATGTTCCGGTGAAGCATGGAACCAGAGAGAGAGAGAGAGAGAGAGAGAGAGAGAGAGAGAGAGATAAAGGCATTGATTAAAGTGAAGGTTACGTACATATAAAATGAGATAGCTAGAAATAGATCTCCTTATTGACAAAATAACACCAAGATAGAAAGTAAAACAAAAAAGACAGAAGTTGACGAAACAATTATAAGAATAACATTCTGACCTTTATCAACAAATGTATTAGGCGTATCTCTTAGATTGAGATGGTATCCATCCAAGGATAAGCAACTGTGCTCCAATAGGTGCTGAAGGCTGGTGCACGTACATTACGTTCTGATGTTTGGCTGTTTATATATCACAATAGAATGATAAAAATGGCATTAGAACGATCGAACGAAGAAGAAGAAAAGACTGAGATGGTATTACAGAGTGGTAAACGCAGATCCGTGTATATGAACATAACACGAAACCGTGATTTCCTAGGTTAAGAGGAAAACTGATGTTGGGTCGGGGATACCCTGCGGAAGACACAGTTGCGTGTTACTAGACAAGCACTTGAGTAGAAACCGCAAGGGAAACGGAAAAAATTGACTTTTAAACAGATCCGTAAAAGATATTTTCTTGAGAAAGTGAAAGATTCTGGACTATATTGGAAAGCAATAAAGAAAACAGTCAGAGACCTGGAAAATGGGAGGACAATTGTTGAGTCTTCATGCTCCACGAGGAGCGGAAAGGAATAAGAAAGTAAGTATATGGATAATGATTGGGAAATTTCGAGCATGTTATGAGGAGGGAGGTTTAGAACACATTGTGACAACTTGTAAAATCGAGGGTAGACGAGACAAAGGAAGACAGAGAGATAACATTATTAATGGCCCGACTTCGTGGCACGGTTGAGCTTCAACATCTGAGTTGATAGCAAATACGAAAGATAGAGATTTGTGGAGATCCATGATCGCCTACGCTAGCCGGCACGGCACCTGATGATGATGATATGGATAATATATAAATACAAACGTTGGATTTAGAGTGAACCTAGACGAAGAATCGTAATCAGTCTGTTTTGGAAAAAATGCAGTTTTTAATATTCTATAAATTGTTGTTAAATATAAAGTTTCTTCTTCTTCTTTGCGATCACTATTTTGATGATTATATCCAGTAGCGGCTCGTGATCATTTTTGTTGGTGGGACCAGACATTTTTTCCGGATAAATCATGGTTTTTGGTTGCTACATTTTAATTTATAAAATAATAAATACACGTTATACATTATTTTTGGTGGGGCAGGCCCCACTGGCCTTTAATGACGAGCCGCCACTGATTATATCACTAGACGTGTTCTTATGATGAAGTCGATTGTTGTCTGGAGCTCATCTCTGGTGTTATGTAGTTTTGAATGTAGTGTTGTAGGGCCATCATTCCTTTCTAGGGAGGACATAGAGTGGACAGTCTTGCAGGACATGTTCTGTGATTTGATCTGCGGTGCCAGAAGGACACAGAGGGGATGGGGACAATCGTTGCCTGTGTAGGTGTTTGTTCAGTTTGTTATGTTCTATCATGAGTCGAAAGATGATAGTATGTCCTTATCTGTCGAGTGTGTGGTAGTCTGTCCTTATCTGTCGAGTGTGTGGTAGTCTGTCCTTATCTGTCGAGTGTGTGGTAGTCTGTCCTTATCTGTCGAGTGTGTGTAGTCTGTCCTTGTCTGTCGAGTGTGTGGTAGTCTGTCCTTGTCTGTCGAGTGTGTGGTAGTCTGTCCTTGTCTGTCGAGTGTGTGGTAGTCTGTCCTTGTCTGTCGAGTGTGTGGTAGTATGTCCTTATCTGTCGAGTGTGTGGTAGTCTGTCCTTGTCTGTCGAGTGTGTGGTAGTATGTCCTTATCTGTCGAGTGTGTGGTAGTATGTCCTTGTCTGTCGAGTGTGTGGTAGTATGTCCTTACCTGTCGAGTGTGTGGTAGTATGTCCTTATCTGTCGAGTGTGTGGTAGTCTGTCCTTGTCTGTCGAGTGTGTGGTGTCCTATCATGAGTCGAAAGATGATAGTCTGTCCTTATCTGTCGAGTGTGTGGTAGTCTGTCCTTATCTGTCGAGTGTGTGGTAGTCTGTCCTTATCTGTCGAGTGTGTGGTAGTCTGTCCTTATCTGTCGAGGGGTGGTAGTCTGTCCTTATCTGTCGAGTGTGTGGTAGTCTGTCCTTATCTGTCGAGTGTGTGGTGTCCTATCATGAGTCGAAAGATGATAGTCTGTCCTTATCTGTCGAGTGTGTGGTAGTCTGTCCTTATCTGTCGAGTGTGTGGTAGTCTGTCCTTATCTGTCGAGTGTGTGATAGTCTGTCCTTATCTGTCGAGTGTGTGGTAGTCTGTCCTTATCTGTCGAGTGTGTGGTAGTCTGTCCTTATCTGTCGAGTGTGTGGTGTCCTATCATGAGTCGAAAGATGATAGTCTGTCCTTATCTGTCGAGTGTGTGGTAGTCTGTCCTTATCTGTCGAGTGTGTGGTAGTCTGTCCTTATCTGTCGAGGGGTGTGGTGTCCTATCATGAGTCGAAAGATGATAGTATGTCCTTATCTGTCGAGTGTGTGGTAGTCATCGTTGGATAGTTTATGTTTTTTCTAATGTCAACGATAACTCGTTGTTTTTCAAAGTATGTGATTTCGTTATCTATTTGTTCACATTCTGCTCCCTTTATAGCATTTACAAAAAGTTAATTGCATATCCTTTATAGGACTTTGCGAATCAACCCCCAGCTTTTTAACGCTGTTTGGAGTTTTTCTAGGCATTATTATGCTCAGTAGTTTTCCATTGCAAAAGTTAAATTATTTAGGTTCTGTGTGATTCTTGTACTGACCTACGGTTGTGAAAGTTGGAAATCAACAAAGAAAATTGATAAGAAACTGGACAGCTTTGAGAATAAATGTCTCAGAAAATTATTAAATGTAAAATGGAGTGATTTCGTTTCTAACAACACAGTGAGAGATAGAACACACCAACAACCCGTATCAAATATTTTAAGGAAACGAAGGTGGAAATATTTAGGTAATGTTCTTAGATCAGACGAAAAGAGACTAAATCGACAAGTCCTTATGTGGACACCAGTTGGGAAAAGAAAACGTGGAAGACCAAAGACCACTCTCGAAGAACCATCCAACAAGAAATAAACTATTGGGATAAACAACAAGATCTCCAACTGCTAGGAAAGAACCGCATCACATGGAGATCTAAAACCTCTGCCCTAATGTGCCGCCTTTGGCCGAAATGAACAAACTAAAGTTTGCCATTGCTTTCTGAACGGGTGGTGCCATCGTCCTTTGTAAAAATCCACGCGAAACAACTTGCAACCAAGCTTTCCGCAGCGTGATTCGAACTCAGAACGTCGTGGTTAATAAGACCGAGTCACTATCCCCTAAGCCACAGACGCCATCATTTATAGCATACAAAGTTGTATTTTGAGAAATAAAAAATATGAGTTAAGGCTAGATATGGGACATGTTTAAATACCAGAAGTAAATAAGATTGACAACTCGTTCTTCTACGAGAGAGACGCACAAGGTAGAAAGAAGTAATTTATCGTTAGCTGTTCAGAGCAAGCACTCAAGTTCAAAGTGTGTCTTCGACACGTCAGCATGAAATACTTTGAGGAAATGGACCTGATGGAGTCTGACACTCTCATAGCCTCGATTTGCTGCTTAGCATCATTATATACTTAGAGATGTTACTTATTTATCGGTATTGTTGTAGGGGAGGAGATATCTCTCACTTTCTTTGGAGATAAATATCTTCTCACGATCAATCAATCACTCACATTCAGACACATATATAAAAACATTCAGATAATCACTAAATAGCTCACAGATTCACTGACAAAAGATCCTAACATATGTTCAAACATATGATAAATCTCTCGGTACGAAAATAGACAGGCACAAATAGATACAGGAAATCTCAAGGAGATATAAACACCCACATATTCACAAATACATTTTTCCGGTCTCACATACACACACACATATATATATGTATAGACAGACACTCCCAGACCTTGGCACAAACAAACACTTGTAGATACATTCACTCTCGTGTAAAAGCATTCACAAACACTCATACACATGCACAACAATTCCAATACACGCTAACAGACATAAACACTACCAGATTAGCCAATTCACAAACACTCTACACGCTCTGGAGCACGCTCATACGCGCAAAACACTAGCACCTCCATGATTTATTAATACCAATTTTTTCCACACTTTAAAAAAAAAAATTACATTTATACCAATAAACAATGAATTTCAATCAAATGCCTGATTTATTTCGTCAGTGTGTTGCGAGGTCTGCAAGAAAACAAAGAATAGTACCACTGCGACCTACGAGGCATGTCGTAAGAGGCGACTGAGGTAGGGACCTAGGAAGCTACTCAGTAGATAAAACGTCGCATAAATTAATGTGCTGTCCTACTTGCAGGTGCATAACTGCACAACGTACAATCACTCATAGGCTCGAAACACATACAAATCACAAAGAGTTGTTTAACAAGTGGTCGATATGGAACGTTAGATGAAGAAGCTTTATTTATTTAATAATTGTCCCAAAATATTAACCCAACAATACCCACAACATGTTTCTGCACGTCTGAGTTCCGTGGGATAACTACAGTGTGTCTTATTTCATACAGTTTTTTAACCATCGTCCGCAGACATGTACTTATCAGCATTTTTATCCTTCGATATCTGTTGTGGTAGACTTGACCACCTATAGGTTTGCCCGGTGTGCTGTGACGTCAGTTCAGTAACAGTAATCAATAATCAATGTACTATACCTAATATATAATGTGTACGCAAATTGTGGAGCATGCACGCTTCATAGGAGAACAAGATTGATGGTTTTGTTTATGTGTTGTCTGAAGCATACAATCTGTTAGTGCACTAGCATACTAACTAGCTAGCTAGCTAATTAACTAATATCTAACTAACTAACTAACTAACTAACTAACTAACTAACTAACTAACTAGCCAACTAACTAACTAACTAGCTAACTAACTAACTAACTAGCCAACTAATTAACTAGCTAGCTAACTAACTAACTAATCAACTAGCTAACTAACAAACTAATAGCAACTAACTAATTAACTAGCTACTAACTAACTAACTAACTAGTTAACTAACCAATTAACTAACTAACTAACTAGATAACTAACTAGATAACTAACTAACTAGCTAACTAACTAACTAACTAACTAATTAACTAACTAACTAACCAACCATCCAACAAACCATCAAGCCAGCCAGGCAGTCAACCAGTCAACCAACCAACTAACCAACTAGTGAACACTACAAACAAATACTATAGTTTTACAAAATACATAAACAGTGACGATAAACAGCAACGTTTCGACCAACAAGGCCTTTATCAAACGAACAAACAGGAGTGACAAATTAAATGAAACACAAATGGACGACCAAATCCAACGTATCTAGAAAATCTGATAAAACGAATAACGAATTATTAATCTTACCTACGTCAACTTAACTCAATATGGCGACGAATATCAATTTCGATATTCGTCGCATATCTACACTAATCGTTGAATAATAATTTGTTATTCTTTTATCAATCTGATACGTTGATTGATCCTGTGTTCCATAATTGTCCTGTTTTCTTCAAAGCATCGAACGTGCTGTATGCCTTTTGTATTTGCAAAACTATGATGTTGTAGCGTGTTCACTATTTATCAAGTTTTACTGCAGTCTTCCCCCTATTTCGATAACCAACCAACTAGCTAACTAGCTTTTTGTATGTTTTGTCTGAAGCATATATTTCACGTTAAGCAGTACGAGACAAGTGACACGTTATACGTGTCATGTCTCACGTTCAGCAATACGTGACACGTTCCATACTAAACAATACGTGGCACGTTCCACGCTAAACAATACGCGACAAGCTTCACGCTAAGCAATCCCTTACGTAAATTACAAGTTAAATAAAACGTGACAATATTCAGACATTAACCAACACATGAACGTTAAATATATATATATATACGGACATGCACGCACGCACGCACGCACACACAGACACACTCACACACCACACACTCACACACAGACACACCTACACACACAACAATAGTATATCATCTGCGCTTCCAACACTTTGCCCAAGATTATGCTATTACAAGGATACTATTTTGTTATATTCAGATATATATATTTGTTCTTTTCCAATCCAGAAGCACTTGAGCTTTTCAGCTCTTCAGGTCGGTGCCATGGGCACTGTAACCCTTCAGTTCTGTGCCATGAACACCGTAAATCTGGAGAGCCTGTGGCTTTTCTGCCGACCCACAGAATTGAACCGCACTCACATGGGGGCGCTTGTCACCCGTCATCCAACTAGCTACGAACACGCTGGGCAGGCGGGTAGATATATATAAATATAAATATATATATATTAAAGCACCGCCTGAGTGGTTACCGGGGCCCAAATGTGGGTGTAAAGAATAGAACCACTGTTACCTGCCATGCATGTCGTAAGAGGCGACTAAGGAGGTTTGGCTGAAATCGGATGCATGTGTCCTAAGCGTGTAGAAGTCTATGCGTTTAGGGGCCTACCAAACCAATGTGCAACGTATACACGTTCTTGACAAAGATCAAACATATCACAAAGAGTGATTAAGATTGGTCGTAAAGAACGAACGCAAAGAAGAAGAAAAAGATATTAAAGCACGCATGAACTTATTTGTTGACCGTAACGAAATTTACAATGTTTATTTAGCAGATCATTGTTTTCTCTCTCTCTCTCTCTTTATATTTATAAAACAAAAATCTGATGTCATGATTGATTAACCTTTTCACCTTTCTGAGCCGAGATAGTGGATTGTGATATTTTTTTGTGGAACGCAAAGCCAGGATACTGTCTAATTCAATTTACATTGCAACAATTTAAATGTTTCCAGAAGTATAAACAACAATACGGAGTAAAAGAGTTAAATCTCTATCTCTCTCTATTTATCTCTCTCTCTTTCTATTTCTCTTTCTCTCTCTCTTTTCTCTCTTCTATTTCTCTATCTTTCTCTCTTTCTCTCTCTCTTTCTCTCTGCATTAAATCCGAATTGAGTCATATACCATCAATAGTGAAACACGTACAAACAAAGTACTATAGTTTTACAAAATACAGAAACAGTGACGATATACAGCAACGTTTCGACCAACAAGGCCTTTATCAAGCAAACGAACAAACAGGAGTGACAAATTAAAATGAAACACAAATGGACGACCAAATACCAACGTATCTAAGGAAAATCTGGAATAAAAACGAATAACGAAATAAATGTAACACAAAAACACACATAAAAACTAGAAATAGAACGGAAAAGAAACAATGAAACATCTAGTAAATATATAACTTGAATACACGCAACATATACCCATATAGATTACAAAGCATGGGAAGAGAAAGTACTAAGAAGCATAAGAATGTAATACATGCAACATATACCCATATAGATTACAAAGCATGGGAAGAGAAAGTACTAGAAGCATAAGAATGTAATACGTTGAGCCCGCGTGGTCGCAAGGTACCATACAAAGAAATCAACCGATTCTCCAGAGCAAATCGACTACGATCATCAGAGGAACATGATCGGATGGCTGTGACCTGGACATCGCAAGCTCCTGAATGGCCAGTATCATTGAAATGGGTAGCTACAGGGGTCACAGAGCATTGGCGTATATCGCGCAAGTGTTGGGCGAATCGGTCACTGAGTCTCCTGCCGGTTTCCCCAATATAGGCTTTGTTGCACCGCTTGCAGATAATGGCATAGATAATATTACGGGACTCGCACGTGAAACTGTCTTCAACAACGAACGTGGCTTTTGGAAAAGACACCGTGCGGGTCTGTATTACATAAGCACACGTGTTGCAGCGCCGACGGCCACACTGGATGGTGCCAAAATGACTCTGGATATGAGGCTTGAGGCGACTGTGAACCAACATATCCTTAAGGCTTCTGTCCCGTCTGTACGCCACCAAAGGATAGTGTTGGAAGATTGAACGTGTCTCAGGATCAGACTGAAGAATGGAGAGATGACCGAATAAGACTTTCTTCACAAGGGAACTATGAGGGTGGAAAGTTAAGACAAGTTTCACCCTGTCAGAATTGGAAGTTCTATGCTGGTTAGAGAGAGCCTCCTGGCGAGAAATTTGCTGAACGCGCATAGCAGAAGCAAGCACCTTATCCGGGTATAAGCGCTTACGAAAGAAATCCAGCATCTCGTGAGCTTTATCGAGAAAAACTGTCGTCCTCGCTACAGAGGCGACGAAGGCGCAAGAGTTGAGAGAATGGTAAAGAATCACGACAAGCCTGGGAATGGGAAGAGGTATAAAGAAGAAAACTATGTGCATCAGTAGGCTTGTAGTATACTGATGTAGTGATGGTGGATAGGCTGATAGTGATAGTGATGTCAAGAAAGTTGACACAAGAGGTAGAGATGTGAGATGTAAACCGAATAGCCGGATTGAAGACATTAATGAAATTAATGAAGCGTGACAAATCGGCTTCAGGCATATCGGTAATGCCAATACAATCATCAATGTATCTATGATACACAGACGGAAGAGGGCCATCATGGGAATTCCATACTAGGTGCTCAAGATGACCCATGAATAGACAAGCATAACTGGGTCCCATTTTAGTACTCATGGCGACCCCACTGATCTGCTCAAAGAACTGGTCATTGAACTGAAAGGAGTTGAGAGTTAGAACTAGTTCTGCAAGACGAAGGAGAGCCGAGGTGGAGACAAGTGGGTTAGTTCTCCTGTCGAGAAAGAACTGAGAGCTTGAAGTCCGTCGGAATGAGGTATGGAGGTGTACAATGTGCACACATCAAGGAGGAAGAGACGGTAAGTCCTGCCAGGCAAAAACTCAATAGACGAAAAAACAGACAAGGCGTGGTTCGTATCTTTCAAGAATGAAGGTAGTGTGGTGACTATAGGATTGAAGATACTGTCAAGAAATTCGGAGATATGTTCCATAGGACAAGAGCAAGCAGAAACGATGGGCCTAACCGGATTGTTCAGTTTATGAATTTTGGGGAGCATATAAAAGGCGGGTTTTCCTAAACAGCTATCGATGACACAAAGTGATGATGCGCCGGTAGGAAGGTCGTTAGAGGCTCAGTGACCGATTCGCCCAACACTTGCGCGATATACGCCAATGCTCTGTGACCCCTGTAGCTACCCATTTCAATGATACTGGCCATTCAGGAGCTTGCGATGTCCAGGTCACAGCCATCCGATCATGTTCCTCTGATGATCGTAGTCGATTTGCTCTGGAGAATCGGTTGATTTCTTTGTATGGTACCTTGCGACCACGCGGCTCAACGTATTACATTCTTATGCTTCTTAGTACTTTCTCTTCCCATGCTTTGTAATCTATATGGGTATATGTTGCATGTATTACATTCTTATGCTTCTTAGTACTTTCTCTTCCCTTGCTTTGTAATCTATATGGGTATATGTTGCGTGTATTCAAGTTATATATTTACTAGATGTTTCATTGTTTCTTTCCGTTCTATTTCTAGTTTTTATGTGTGTTTTTTGTGTTACATTTATTTCGTTATTCGTTTTTATTCCAGATTTTCCTTAGATACGTTGGTATTTGGTCGTCCATTTGTGTTTCATTTTAATTTGTCACTCCTGTTTGTTCGTTTGCTTGATAAACGCCTTGTTGGTCGAAACGTTGCTGTTTATCGTCACTGTTTCTGTATTTGTAAAACTATAGTACTTTGTTTGTACGTGTTTCACTATTTACCAAGTTTTACTGCAGTCTTCCCTCTATTTCCATATACCATCAACCAACTCATGCCAAGTCTTCCTATCTCTAGCTATCTCCTGCAGCTCCTCCAGTTCTTCTTTATATTGTTGATCTCTGCCTTCAAATCTCGTTTCCATGTATTTCTCGACCTCCCCTTATTTCGCTGTCCCTGCTAGCTCCAGAAAAGGACCCCTCTTGTTATATTCCCCTCAGATTTTTGCAAAGTGTGTCCTATCTAGCGACAACGTTTTTATTTTTTTTAAATCTTGGTTCACTGGAATCTGTCTTTGTTCTCTCCATACATTGGTTGAGTGTATCACGTGACCAAAAATAACAGTGCAAGTATCAAAAACTAAACAAAAATCTTGTTTGATATGGACTGTGTGTATCCTACAGTTGAGATCCAAAGCAATAAATGAATAGAGAAAATTCTGGAAAATACTGCTAGAGATTAGATGAGAAGAATAATTAGAGGCGTTTAGTGCTATAGAGATCAACATAGATTATAGAGAGAGAGAGAGTACTGGGGTAGGCGATGTACAGTGGAACTTTGGTATGAAACACACATCAAAGATGAACAATCTATAGACGTATGAAACACACATCAAAGATGAACAATCTATAGATGTTTCGGTAGGGCATGACATGGGAGAAATTAGACGTAATAAGAGATAATGTTTGGAAATATGGGATTGGTGTAGATAAAGAGAAGTCACATTGATATAGAGATAAAGAGAAGTCACATTGATATAGAGATAAAGAGAAGTCACATTGATATAGAGAGAAAGAGAAGTCACATTGATATAGAGATAAAGAGGAGTCACATTGATATAGAGAGAAAGAGAAGTCACATTGATATAGAGAGAAAGAGAAGTCACATTGATAAAGAGAGAAAGAGAAGTCACTTTGATATAGAGATAAAGAGAAGTCACATTGATATAGAGATAAAGAGGTCACATTGATATAGAGATAAAGAGGAGTCACATTGATATAGAGATAAAGAGAAGTCACATTGATATAGAGAGAAAGAGAAGTCACATTGATATAGAGATAAAGAGGAGTCACATTGATATAGAGAGAAAGAGAAGTCACATTGATAAAGAGAGAAAGAGAAGTCACATTGATATAGAGATAAAGAGAAGTCACTTTGATATAGAGAGAAAGAGAAGTCACATTGATATAGAGAGAAAGAGAAGTCACATTGATAAAGAGAGAAAGAGAAGTCACATTGATATAGAGATAAAGAGAAGTCACATTGATATAGAGATAAAGAGAAGTCACATTGATAAAGAGAGAACGAGAAGTCACATTTATATAGAGATAAAGAGAAGTCACATTGATATAGAGATAAAGAGAAGTCACATTGATATAGAGAGAAAGAGAAGTCACATTGATATAGAGAGAAAGAGAAGTCACATTGATAAAGAGAGAAAGAGAAGTCACATTGATATAGAGATAAAGAGAAGTCACATTGATATAGAGATAAAGAGAAGTCACATTGATATAGAGAGAAAGAGAAGTCACATTGATATAGAGATAAAGAGAAGTCACATTGATAAAGAGAGAAAGAGAAGTCACATTGATATAGAGAGAAAGAGAAGTCACATTGATATAGAGATAAAGAGAAGTCACATTGATATAGAGATAAAGAGAAGTCACATTGATATAGAGAGAAAGAGAAGTCACATTGATATAGAGATAAAGAGGAGTCACATTGATATAGAGAGAAAGAGAAGTCACATTGATATAGAGAGAAAGAGAAGTCACATTGATAAAGAGAGAAAGAGAAGTCACTTTGATATAGAGATAAAGAGAAGTCACATTGATATAGAGATAAAGAGGTCACATTGATATAGAGATAAAGAGGAGTCACATTGATATAGAGATAAAGAGAAGTCACATTGATATAGAGAGAAAGAGAAGTCACATTGATATAGAGATAAAGAGGAGTCACATTGATAAAGAGAGAAAGAGAAGTCACATTGATATAGAGATAAAGAGAAGTCACTTTGATATAGAGAGAAAGAGAAGTCACATTGATATAGAGAGAAAGAGAAGTCACATTGATAAAGAGAGAAAGAGAAGTCACATTGATATAGAGATAAAGAGAAGTCACATTGATATAGAGATAAAGAGAAGTCACATTGATAAAGAGAGAACGAGAAGTCACATTGATATAGAGATAAAGAGAAGTCACATTGATATAGAGATAAAGAGAAGTCACATTGATATAGAGAGAAAGAGAAGTCACATTGATATAGAGAGAAAGAGAAGTCACATTGATAAAGAGAGAAAGAGAAGTCACATTGATATAGAGATAAAGAGAAGTCACATTGATATAGAGATAAAGAGAAGTCACATTGATATAGAGAGAAAGAGAAGTCACATTGATATAGAGATAAAGAGAAGTCACATTGATAAAGAGAGAAAGAGAAGTCACATTGATATAGAGAGAAAGAGAAGTCACATTGATATAGAGAGAAAGAGAAGTCACATTGATAAAGAGAGAAAGAGAAGTCACATTGATATAGAGAGAAAGAGAAGTCACATTGATAAAGAGAGAAAGAGAAGTCACATTGATATAGAGAGAAAGAGAAGTCACATTGATATAGAGATAAAGAGAAGTCACATTGATATAGAGATAAAGAGAAGTCACATTGATATAGAGAGAAAGAAAGGAGAGAGAAGAGAGAGAGAGAGAGCGAGAAAGATAGGAAGACAGACAGAGAGAGGTAAACAGACATAAAAAGAGACTGATTATTGGTTATGCCTACTGATTACTAAAATGAAGATCATCGCACTACAAGTGTTCAGCCCCACTTCCTGCCACCCTCCTCTACTCAAACCCCAACCGTCAACATACCTCTGGAAGGATATACTTGCTGATGGTACCCGTAGCCTGCTGGTTAAAAAATACTCCTCATTCTGCTTCCTCAGGCGCTCAGTTTTGCTTATGATTCCATCATCATCATCATCAGGTGCCGTGACGGCTGGCGTAGGCGATCATGGATCTCCACAAATCTCTGTCGTTGGTGTTTGCTATCAACTCAGATGTTGACGATCTGCCGTGCAATGAAGTTAGGCTTTCCAAACCTTTCTCTCTCTGTCTTCCCCTGTCTCGTCTACCCTCGATTTTACTGGTTGTCATAATGTGTTCTAAACTTCCCTCCTCATCATATGCCGAAAATGATGACTGTCTCTTTCTTATATTGATGATAAGCTTTCTGTGTCTTGATCTCATTCAGTACCTCAACATTAGTCATTTTAGCAGTCTATGGAATTCTCATCATTCTTCTGTAAAACCACATTTATGTGGCCCTCAGAGATTTTTCGATCTGTGTGTTCATTGTCCATGACTCGCATCCGTATGTCAGTATTGTTTCTACGTAGCTTCTTCTTCTTTGCGTTCGTTCTTTACAACCAATTTTAATCACTTCTTGTCATATGTTTGATCTTTGCCAAGAACGTGTATACGTTGCACTTTGGCCCCTAAACGCATAACATTTTACACGTTTAGGACATGTGCATCCGATTTCAGCCAAACCTCCTTAGTCGCATCTTACGACATGCGGGGTAGGTAACAGTGGTTCTATTCTTTACACTACAAATGTGGGCCCGCAACTACTCGGGCTCTATGTAGCACTGAATAACCTACATTCTGATCGGGATTGACAAGGACTTGTTGTAGACTCCACACATCTTACAAGTGTGTACAAACACATCATTAATTACCGTGTTTTTATCAAATAATAGGATGTTGCTGAGCCAAGTTCGTTTCATAGTTTCCATAGACCGTCTTTTTTCTTGAACCATTGGCCCCCCACTTCAATGCCTAATTAGTTAATCCTTTGATCATTTCTTCTCAAGGTATGTCCAACAGATCTCTATCCTCTCTTTCTTATAACAGTTGAAAATGAAAATCGTGGCATATCCCAAAGGACGTAGCCATCAACCGCAGTAAACGAGTCGTAGATTTTATAGGCACCACCTATACGTTCAGTAGTTTGCCATTGCTTTCTGAACGGTGAGGTCTATTTTTACCTTTTGTAAAAATCCAACGGAAACGAATTTGCTTTCAAATTTGCCCACCGAGGGGTTTGAACCAGGTACGCTTGCGTCTGTGATCGAGCTCACTACCACTTGAGCTACAGACGCTTACCATTATAACAATTACGTGTGCTGATTAGAGATGGCACTAATTTCATAACTATTCCTGATTTTATCCCATTGTATGATCATTATTTTTCGCAGACATATTTTTCGATGCATTCAATTTAACTTCTATATCCTTAATCATCATCATCAATAGCTTGTGCTGAGCAGAACTTTGCCATCCCAACTGACCTCCGGAATTTCTCTCTCTCTCATAGGCCAGATGTTCAAACCACCAGTTACATCCTGAATCCATCTTCTCTGTGGTCTTCCTCTTCTTCTCTTTGCTGGTATGCCTCCTTCCATGATGGTCTTCCCCAGCCTTCCGTGTCTTTTTATATGTCCAAAATACCTCACGCTTATTTGTAGCATTAACCAATTTTCTTTGATTTTGAGTTCTTTTCGGATAGATCTATGTGTTCTCTTCTCTGTCCATGATATACGAAGGACTCTTCTGTAACACTTATATTCGAAAGCACATATAAGTTTTTGAACTGCCTTATTAAATGTCCATGCTTCACACCCATCAGTTATATCCTTAGTAAATGCTACAAAAATTAAAAAATAAATTGAAGAATATTCCTCGTCCTATTTTTGAGGTGGTGTTTCGCATTATTGTGCTTGATTTCCCAATATCAGTGACCACTCTTCTATGATACCCTTTACAATTTACATTGATATCATGCATAGACAATTCTCTATTTTGCAAGTATAAACCTTATTGATTCAGTTGTATAACACACGTAAGAAAGATAACTTATTCCTTTATTTCTTCAAATTGGACATTAGTATTCAAATTATGTTTGCTTCTTCTAGTCTGTTATATTCTATCTTGTCTTCTTTAGACCAGAGACCGAATAATTAATCCGTTATTATTACCAGAGGAGGCTCGTCATTAAGGGCCAGAGGGGCCGGGCCCCACCAAAAATAAGGTGTAACGTGTTTTTATTATGTAATGGACTAAAATATAACCTAACCCAAAACTATGATTTCCCCGAAAATGTGTGTCTGGCCCCACCAACAAAAACGATCACGAGCCGCCACTGATTATTACCATTGGTTGCGTATTGTTTAACAGTAACAAACATTGTCGAACCCACTGTGTCTACAACCATCTTTTATATTACTGCACTAGCCATGCGGCCATAAAATTCCACATGATCATGTCCCTTCTGACTTAAACCTCCCAAAAAGCGATATTACAAAAAGTAACGACAATTTATTTTTAATTGGGTGGTGTATGTGGCATAGCGTCTGTAGCTCAAGCGGTAGTAAGCTCGATCACGAACTCAAGCGTACCTGGTTCAAACCCACGGTGGGCAAGTTTGGAAGCAAATTCGTTTCCATGTTATTTTTACAAAAGGTAAAAATAGACCTCACCGTTCCGAAAGCAATGGCAAACTACTGAACATATAAGTGGTGCCTAGAAAAATCAACGACTGTGGTTGATGGCTATGTCCTTTAGGATATGCCACGATTTTCATTTCATGTGGCATAGAGGTTATTCTTTCGTTTCTCGATCCAAAAGTACTCAGTTTGCACCCTCGTGGAGCCATCGAGATATTTTTCCAGAGATCCCTGATTTCAATGTAGCTGAAATCTAGTTCCTAGTCCTATCAGAGACGGACGATAAAACATAGATTCCATCTTCATACTTTGTTTTTACGTGTTTCACAATTGCTACATAGTTTTACTACTATCTTCCTCTATATCGATAATACTGTACATGTTTAGCATGTAAAAAAAAACAATGTCGTTCAAATGACTGCTTTTATAAAACATGTATGGTAGAAGACAACTAGTTCTTTGTTCCCATTTCAGTGTTGATGGTTCTTAGTTTCAGTTGTCTTTGAACGATCTCTCTTTTTTCTTCCCTTTGGGATGCAAGAGGTAGCAAATGTAGTGGTGATTCTTCTGTCCATCTTGAGGACGTGGACAACCGAATAGATGAATCTGTGTCTTATTATGGTATGTATGTTCATGTGGGACGAAATATCTTGATGTATAAGCTTTCTGACAGTCTGTAGCTCAAGCGCTAGTGAGCTCGATCCCAAACCCAAGCGTACTTGGTTCAAACCCCACGACGGGCAAGTTTGAAGCAAATTGTTTCCTTTGGGATTTTTACAACAATGTAAAAATAGACCTCACCGTTCAGAAAGCAATGGCAAACTAATGAACGTATAAGTGATGCCTAGAAAATCAACGGCTCATTTACTATGGTTGATGGCTACGTTCTGTAAAGGATATGCCACGATGATCATTTTCATTTCATAAGCTTTCCATTGTCAACTGGGACACAAGAGGATTTTGAGTTCAATCTCACACTCAATGTTCCACACGCGTGGACATGAATTGGCCCTTCTTCTTCCTGCACACTAGGGTCTAGAAATGTGAGTGAAGTGACTTCATACGATATGGTCTCAAAAGATTACGATAAGTGTTATTTTTATTTATGTCATATTAAACGTCGTAATCTCTAAGCCAGCTCGGATATGGGAACAGAGATGACTTTCTCTTTCAAATAATTCATCAAGGAAAGGGTGAGAAGTAGAAGAAGAGAAAAGATAAACATAAGCATGGGTTCATCAAGGATTGACCAGTAAAAGACTTCGTATTATTAAACCTCCTGCCTTGTGAGGAAAGAGGGGGGGGGCGACTTGAGAGAGCTAAATGTTGAGGGAGTAAGTCTTGATAGAAAACCCAACTGATATGTGTGTCAGCACGGTTATGCAAAAAAAAACTAAAGGAGTAAAACTTGACCCCCAAATCCAGAGGGAGAAACCCTAAGGAAGTTGATGGTTATGTGTGTATTCCATTCCATCTTCTGGTATCCTCTGCAAACTCTGCTTGATTCCAAACGTATGCACTTTATTGTTCCTTTGGATGAAACAGTAGGATAGAGAGGCGATTAGTGTCAAATGGACAAGAAACATTGCTCATATTAGCTTCCCAGTCTAGACATAAATGGAGAGGGCATTTCATCCTTGGACACAACACGAAAAGCAATAGTCACGAGAGACTTAGGGATGAGCTGAAATGCAAAAGAAACAAGCGCAAACTCGGAAGTTGTCAAAGTAAAACACTTTCAAATTACCATCTTTAAAGATGGAAAAAAGCCATATATTATTATGTGCCCTTGATGTTTTATAGCAGCATTTCTCAAATTGGGGATAGAGGACCCCCTGGGGTTCGTGATATACTAACAGATAGTCCTCAAGCGCTTAAAGAAATATTATGATCTTTGACATTTCAAACAGAAAAGTAAATTTTAAAAACGTATAAAAACAGTAGTAAACTAGCTCTGCTGCGAAATCAAAGGATCCAGACCGAAGTCTAAATGTCTGACAGGACAAAATAAAAGATCATTTGAAGTTTCCCGTAGTCTGAGAAATTGGAGCCAGCGTGACTGTTGATGTGGTGTAATATTAACTCCATCGCTAGAAGATTTTAATATATAGAAACTTTTTGGGGTCCACAGTAAAGCAAATGTTGGAAACCGCTGTCTTAGAGAATGAAATGCTTGGTTGTGATTGCTTTGTTATTGTATAACCAAAGCAATATATACATTATACACAAGCTGTTTACTTGTTCCACGTACACCATCATTCGTATTCCCTATGTGCAAACAAGATGTAATGAAACATCTCGATATCCATGTCATGTTAGAGATCAGAATAAGCAATATAAATTAGAAATTCTTCATTGTTTGTTTGTTTAGTAATATTTTGCTTGATGCTACCCGAACTTTTACGCAAAATGAAAATGTGGGAATGACTTTCTCATTGTATTATTACTCACTGCATGAGCCGTATACACAGTGACGGCTAGTAATCATTTTTGTTGGTGGGGCCAGACAGAAATTTTGGGAAAATCCTGTTTCGGTTAGGTTATATTTTAGTGTATAAAATAATAAATACACGTTACAACTTATTTTTGTGGGCCCGGCCCACTGGTCCTTAATGACCAGCCGGCACTGCGTATACACAAATATGTTTACTGGTCAAGAAGATGATGTGAGAGAATGAAGAGGAGACATCCAAAATGATGATTCTCTGCATGTTCTCTATCGTCTCTGTCCCCCTCCTGAAATATAACGCCTTTTATTATAGATACTATACTTTCCGTTCCGTTCTGAAACTTGAAGCTTCCATCTTGGTTAACCAAATTGCTATAGCTGGTGTTTCAATATGGTGGATACCGTCGGTCATATTGCTTCATTTAGACTTTCTTTTCATTGCCGACATCGAAATCTGCTGTCTGAAGGAATCTACGTGACTCTCTATTGTTGGATTCTTTTGGTCTCCTTATTCGTTCTGTGTTAAGTTTAGTGTCATTATTTGTTCTCGTGTTAGACTAGATTCATTATTCTGTCTTGTGTTGCTAGCTACTTGTTTCATTATTCTGTCTTGTCTTACGCTGACTTCATTATTTTTTTTAACTACAGGTTTCCTCATTATTTCTCCTGTAACTACTGATTTACTCTTTATTTCTCCTGTAACTACTGATTTACTCATTATTTCTCCTGTAACTACTGATTTACTCATTATTTCTCCTGCAACTTCTGATTTACTCATTATTTCTCCTGTAATTACTGATTTACTCATTATTTCTCCTGTAACTACTGATTTACTCTTTATTTCTCCTGTAACTACAGGTTTCCTCATTATTTCTCCTGTAGCTATAGGATACCTCATTATTTCTCCTGTAACTTCTGATTTACTCATTATTTCTCCTGTAACTACTGATTTACTCATTATTTCTCCTGTAACTACTGATTTACTCTTTATTTCTCCTGTAAGGACTTGTTTCCTCATTATGTATCATGCAACTATAAGTTTTTTCATTATGTATCATGCAACTATAAGTTTTCTCATTATGTATCATGCAACTATAGGTTTTCTCATTATGTATCATGTAACTATAGGTTTTCTCATTATGTATCATGTAACTATAGGTTTTCTCATTATATATCATGCAACTATAAGTTTTCTCATTATGTATCATGTAACTATAGGTTTTCTCATTATATATCATGCAACTATTGGTTTTCTCATTATATATCATGCAACTATTGGTTTTCTCATTATATATCATGCAACTATAGGTTTTCTCATTATGTATCATGCAACTATAAGTTTTATCATTATATATCATGCAACTAGTTTTCTTATTATATATCATGCAACTAGTTTTATCATTATATATCATGCAACTAGTTTTCTTATTATATATCATGCAACTATAGGTTTTCTCATTATGTATCATGCAACTATAAGTTTTATCATTATGTATCATGCAACTATAAGTTTTCTCATTATATATCATGTAATTATTGGTTTCCTTATTATATATCATGCAACTATAAGTTTTATCATTATATATCATGTAACTATAAATTTTATCATTATATATCATGCAACTATAAGTTTTCTCATTATGTATCATGCAACTATAAGTTTTATCATTATGTATCATGCAACTATAAGTTTTCTCATTATGTATCATGTAACTATAAATTTCCTCATGATGTATCATGTAACTATAAGTTTTCTCATTATATATCATGTAATTATTGGTTTCCTTATTATTTCTAATGTAGCTACAGGTTTAATTTTTATTGAATGCTAATGTTTTCCTGTTTAATTAACAGTGCATTATTTTTGCTAATACAGTAAGTTGTTTATGAAATTGCATCCATATGTCTTCAATGTTAATATATAATAAACCATATTGATATTGTAAATCAGATTTAGAAACAATAATTTACGAGTAGGTTTGCTTTAATCACGAGTGCAATTTTTCGGGAACTAAAATGTAATTCCGTCCTGATGTTAAATAAAGCTCCGTAACGAATCAGTTACTAAAAGTTTTCATGCTGTAGCTTGTCATGTGGGCGTCTGTAGCTTAAGCGGTAGTAGGCTCAATCTCAATCCAAGCGTACCTGGTTTAAACTCCGTGGCCCGCAGTTTGGAAGCAAATTTGTTCGGTGGGAATTTTTACGAACGGTAATAATATTACTCACCCTTCATAAAGCAATGACAAACTACTGAACGTAAAAGTAAAGTAAATGTAAAAGTAAAGGAACCCTTTCATACCTTGTGGTATATAGGGCTATACAGTGTTAGGCCTGTATTTTTCATTGACCGTCGTCACACGATGGGTGATGTGGTCAGCATCACGCCGGCCGCCTTTACTTTCACAGAGAACGTCTGGTACCCACTTGAGGCTGGGTTGACCTGAGAGCAGTCGCGTTCGGGAAAAATTCCACGCGCACTGCGGGAGTTGAACCCAGACCACCAGCCTTGAGAAGCGTAAAAGTGGTGCCTAGAAAATCGAGAACTACCTTGCTGTGGTTGATGGTAAAATTCTATAAGGGATATGCCACGATTTTAATTTTCAGCTTGATAAGTGCATAATTTTGCCACCAAACAATAATTGGAAATTGTTATCTGTCACATCTAAGATGTCATGTCACTGTTGTTGCCATGATCCAGTCTGTCATGTTATTTTATATTTATCTTTACTTTGGTTTTCCTTTTCTCTTCTTTCTTAGAATACCTCTTTCCTTAAATGTCTGTTTCAAATCGTCATGTCTCGTGTGTATACAAAACATACATTTGTTTTTATTAATTTGTATTTTTCATCATCAATTTTATACAATTTGAGTTCTTGTTGGATAGATCCTTCCTTCCTTTCTGATAGATCCTTCTTCCTTTCGTTGATAGATCATTCCTTTCGTTGGATATATCTTTTTCCTTTATTGATAGATCCTTTCTTTCTTTCGTTGATAGATCATTCCTTTCGTTGGATAGATCATTTCTTCCTTCGTTGGATAGATCCTTTCTTCTATTCATTGAATAGATCATTTCTTCCTTCGTTGGATAGATCATTTCTTCCTTTCGTTGAATAGATCCTTCCTTTCTTTCGTTGGATAGATCCTTTCTTCCATTCGTTTGATAGATCATTTCTTCCTTTCGTTGAATAGATTCTTCCTTTCTTTCGTTGGATAGATCCTTTCTTCCTTTCGTTGGATAGATCCTTTCTTCCTTTCGTTTTAATAGATCCTTTCTTCCTTTCGTTGGATAGATCCTTTCTTACTTTCGTTGGATAGATCCTTTCTTACTTTCGTTGGATAGATCCTTTCTTACTTTCGTTGGATAGATCCTTTCTTGCTTTCGTTGGATAGATCCTTTCTTCCTTTCGTTGGATAGATCCTTTCTTCCTTCGCTGGATAGATCCTTTCTTACTTTCGTTGGATAGATCCTTTCTTACTTTCGTTGGATAGATCCTTTCTTACTTTCGTTGGATAGATCCTTTCTTCCTTTCGTTGGATAGATCCTTTCGTCCTTTCGTTAGATAGATCCTTTCTTCCTTTCGTTGCATAGATATGTTGATTTTTCTTTCCTTGTCTATTGAATTTGAGGGAACTCGCCTGTAATATTTATATTTAATAATACTGGTGTGTGTTTCAGCTGATTTAATAAATGCACAAGTCTCCCACCATTGTGTTACCACTGGGAATATGCATGCTCTTTATACTTCCATTTTTGTTGCCATGTATGATTCACTTCATAGAGATATGTTCCCTATGTTTTTGTTGACCGATTTTTTTTATTATTTCAATTAATGTCATAAAGTTTTTATTGTTTGTTATAAGTGAACCGAGATGTTGAAAAATGGCTTTCTTTCTTTAATTTCTTTTCATTTTTTACATATGTAGTGTTATTCTTTCTAACCTTTCAGCTCCCAACGGAGCACAGGTCTTCAACAAACTTCTTCCAGCTCTTCCTCTCTTCTGCCATCCCTTCCAAATATTTCCATGTTTTAACTATCCTTTTCATATCAGTTTCCAGTTCTCTTCTCTAGGTATGTCTAGGTCTTCCTCTACTTCTCTTTCCCTGCGGATTCCAAAACAGTGTATGTCTTGTAATGCTTCCGGTCGGTCTTCTCAGTGTGTGTCCTATCCATCGCCAGCGTCTCTTCCTTTGCTTTTTCTCCACTGGTATCTGCTTAGTTTTTTCTCTGAGTTCCTCGTTTGTAATCTTATCATACTATCTCAGTCATTTCTTATTAAACTATATTATTATTATAATAATATTTCTCGCGTTCCGTTATACGTTACATATAGTTTGTAAACAATTTCTCCATAATGTTCTATCCTGAAAAACTCGTTCAATCTGTTGTATGGAATTGATCTTACTATTTCTCGCCTCTTTCAGTCAAGTTCGCTGCAGGGTTTCTCCAAGTGTCCTTTCAATCATGCTTTGCTTCTATTCTTTTATGCACGTTTCTGTACCTATTAAAATTATTTGTCGAGAGGTTGTAGACCTCACGTATAAGTCCTCCACCTTTTTTATTCCGGCTTGGAACCGGCAATGGCGGTGTTTAATAAATATATTCATGTTTGTATTCAACCTCTGAAGTCAGCGAAGGCCTGCCTGCATGGCGAGGTACACCAGTCAAATGGCAAAGTAGACTTTTACGCAAAAATCAGTCAGAAGCGTCATACCAGGCTTCATGGCTAACTCCCGACTTCACAGTGGGCGAACGCAGAAGAAGTTGATATACACAAATGATAGTGTTACTACAGCAAAGATACAGACAAAATAATCCACACCAGCAGGTCATTAATATCCTTTCATGAAGATAAGATTTAAACATTTCATTGTTTTCTTATACTCTCATAAACTCCTTTAGAGAGCCGCTGTAGCGTAGTTGTTAGTGAACTCGCTTCGCAAGGCTGGTGGTCTGGGTTCAGCTCCCGCAATGTGCGTGGGATTTTTCCCGACCGCGACGGCTCTCAGGTCGACCCAGCCTCAACTGGGTACCAGACATGCTCTGGGAAAGTAAAGGCGGCCGGCGTGATGCTGACCACATCACCCATCGTGTGCCGACGGTCAATGAAAATACAGGCCTAACACTGTATTGACCTATATACCACGAGGTATGAAAGGGTTCCTTTACCTTTACTTTTACATAAACTCCTTTTGCTCGATACGTCGGTTTTTGTTCCTCTGTGTTTCTACTTTATTACAACTGCCATTATACATCACATAAACATCATTTCTATAAGTGTATTTGTATGTATCTTCTACATGTATATGCGAGTATGTGTCTATTTAAGAAGTATCGATATTCTCCCTGGAGTATAGTTGCTGTCAAATTTGTCCTCCATAAACTATCGAAAATGTGCAAAGTTCTTCTATGCCACTGCCGATATGGATTTGTTATTAGATATAAGATCCATCATTGTCCACCATCTGCGACATCGATTAATGTTGTTTCTGAGCCGTTTCTTGACTCAAAGGACACATACTAGAAACTTGTCGAGGCATTCCACTTAAAATAGAACTCGTTTCATTTCTTCCAAGAAAACAATTGGTGTTTTGTATCTAATTGCTAGTATCCTGGGATGTTTTATTGATTTTCTAATGGTTCTACCAAAGAATTATAATCCTTGGGGTTGCAGATACAACAACAATTCCTATTTTGTTTTTGTGGACTTCACATGAAATTGATGATATAGTTTGCGAAGCGTCTTGTTTTGGTCTCGTCTACTTTGTTTTCCTCTTTTAATCTTTTTTTAAAATTAATTGTCTTTCTTTTTCACTTTTACTTTTTCTTCTCTGTACACTGTCAGACATAAACTTGAACATTGTAGAAAAATATATGGTGAATCAAAGCTGTCGATATATTTATAGAGCTTATCACGAAATATTGTTACATAGTAATAGTAATAACACCCATATATCACTAGGGACATTGAGGTGCGTCAATGGAATCTCCAATACCTAAATTACTCTAATTATCTATTTCCACAGCAACGAGATCGATTAGGGAAAAGTCCGAAATGTTAACATTCTATGCTTTTTCTTTCTCTTTCTTTTCTTTTATCACTATCCACTATTTAATGTGTTTTGTAATGTGATGATTAAAGACTATTTAAGCCGGGGCACACACTTTCAACCGAAGGACGACATTGTTTTGGTTATATCAGAACATGTAGGTTAACAAACATGAAGAATAATTAACACCATGTGGATAATCCTATTTTGTGCAGAGAAACCAGAATTAGCCATCGAATGCTTCTTGAAGAATTGTTTTTGAGAGGGAGTCATACATGTTTACAAGTCCGAGAAATCCGAGTATACGTTGTTTCATCACTGGCAGTTGTGCTTCCTTCTCTCTTGCCAGCGTAGTTATTGTATTCCTAATAAATTTGAGAAAATATGGAAGAATAACATGCTGATGTAGAACAATATACACTACTCCGGTACACATTTTATACCGGGACATAAATCTATACGTGACATAAATCTACAAGGAACGTGTTCTCAGAAAGAAATAATGGCCACGTTAAGATCTTCCTTCATGTCACGGAGTTTCCTGAAATCTTATTTAATTATTCCAAAAGCAGAGAACAGCCTCGTAACCCTGACGTGCCATTGACAAAGTAGTCACGACCGGGACAGCACTTCTGGCAACATTTGGTTATAAATAGAAATTACATCATGTAATGTTTATTTTAATGAAGGATCACATATGTTTACTGCTTTTAGAAAATGGGAGAAATTTAGTTAAAATGTACTCAACTTTGTTCAGTGTTACGGTAATGGACTAGTATTTGCTGCAGAGATGAGTTGCCGTCTCCGTATTGTACGCATATGTTTCATATTAATGCTGAGCTCACGAGATTGAAGACACAGCACCACACATTTATCTTAGTTCTTATATTTCTATGACACCTTCCCGTTTTACCACAAACATAGATTAGACTGGGTAGGAATTTCCACAACACTAAGCGTAGCAGTGCACGATTAGAGTTCTTGGAGGTTTCTGGGTCGTCTTGAAAGCCAGGTGCTGTGTAGAGCCCATTGAAATGTAGGGAAAAGGGAGAAACCTATAATACCTTGAGGTTCGCTAACAACAACAACATAGAATATTTATCTACAACCAACTGTTGACTATCTACTTGACCCAATCATTCTTCTATCACAAACAGAAAATATTTACCTACACTCAATTGCTGATGCTTTAGTAGAAATTACGGAATTGGATCCAGTGGTGGTTCGTCATTATGAGTCAGCAGGGCGAGGCCCCATCAAACGTAATGTGTAACGTGCATTTATTATTTAATAAATTAAAATATAACCTAATCCAAAGCCATGATTTTTCCGAAAATGTGTGTCTGACCCCACCAACAAAAAAGGATCACGAGCCGCCACTGACTGGATCTATTTATACATTTGCCAAAATAAACAGCAATAGTTATCAGTTATCAGACAACTATCATCATAGCACTCCGGACATGCACATAGGTGCTCCGATCTCCTCCTCAATAAATCCAGCTGCGTTCAGCGGCCTAACACGCCAGTTTGATGTACATTTTAGCAGCAATGCTATATACCTACCTCCTGTATAAAACTGTCTTAACTGCATGTTTTAGCGATTTTAGGGCGGTGTAGGACAGGTGGGACATAAGCCTGCAGAATGTAATGTTCACATTGCTAGTGCAGTCACAGCAACACTGTTCAGGTTATGATTTTTTTCTTTATTCCCCAGACAGAAAAAAACTTCATGACCTACCGGGAATATAGCCCGGGTATCGAATGGGAATGGGACCCCGCGGTATAATCCATGCGACTAGTGGCTCCTGCGTATGACAGATAAGAAGAAATCGGCATGTATATTTTAGTTATATAATTGTCCAGCGTGTTCGTAGCACGTTGGACTACGGGTGACAAGTCCTCTGTGGGTGCGGGTTCAATTCCGCGGACTGGCAGAAAAGCCACAGATTTCCCAGATTTACGGTGTTCGTGGCACCGAACCGAAGGGTTATGATGTCCATGGCACCGAGCCGAAGAGCTTTCAGCTCAAGTGCTTCTGGATCGGGACAAATAGCGAAGCAACTATTTCAATTCTGTCACTTGCACTAATTGGTCTTCTTAACATTAATTATAGGTTAATCTTATCCTCAAGAATTGGTTTCAGTTAAAGCAATAAGGAATCATTAAATATGTATTATTCACACGTATGCAACGTATACCATTGTTGACTCTTCAAGTACGTCATTTCAAAATGGAATACATTTTAGCTTATTACTTAACTAAATGAAGCTTTCCACAAGAGAATATCAGGAAGGAAGGCGAGAGGAAGACCAAGGAAAATGGGGATAGATAACGTAGTTGAATTCTGCCAGGGGACTAAGAAAATCATCACACAGGTCACCAGAGAAACGCAAGACAAGTACATAAAACCACGACATTGGGTTAACAACCCGATAACAGCGTGCTGACAAAAGTTGAATTCTGCGGGGGACTAAGAAAATCATCACACAAGTCACCAGAGAAGCGCAAGACAAGTACATAAAACCACGACATTGGGTTAACAACCGGTAACAGTGTGCTAACAAAAGAAGAAGAAGATTAACAAAAGCCGAGTGGCGTAGTTGTTAGTGAACTCGCTTCTTATACTAGTGGTCTTGGATCAATTCCACAGTAGACGTGGACATTTTTTCCGATCGTTACGGCTCTCAGATCGATCCAGCCAGCGGAAAAGCACCAAGAAAAGCACTGGGAAGTAAACACGGCTGGCGTGATGTTGACCACATCATCCATCGTGTGCCGACGGGTCAATGAAAATATATACCTAACACCGTATTTCCGTATATAACATGTGGTATTAAAAGGATTCCTTTACTTACTTTTTGAGAGTGGGAGTCTGTAGCTTAAGCGGTAGTGAGCTTGATCACCTCCCAAGAGTATCGAGTTCAAACTCCGCCGTGGGCAGTTTGGAAGCAAATGTTTGCTCCCGTGGATGTTTACGAACAGTAAAATAGACCTAACCGTTCAGACACCAATGGCAAACTACTGAACGTATAAGTGTTGCTTAAAACAATCGATTACTCGTTTATTATGGTTGATGGCACAGTCTTGTAAAGAGTATGCCAAGATTTTTATTTTTCAATTTTCTCATCTCGTCAGTTAAGGTGGGAGACTCTCCCAGAAGTAGGTATTATTTTTTAATTCACAGAAAAAAACTACCTCACATATTGTCATACAATTTGGCCACATGTTGCAAAAGGCATTGTTTTCGATGATAAACAACGTTTAGTGTATGCACTGTAATTAGTTATTTAAAAATAATTAATGTCTTCAAAATATATTGTAAAAAAAAACCCATTCATCGTGCAGTGGATTTCAAAAACATAAGAAGTGGAAAGAATGCCAAACTGGCATATGATATACATATCACTCATACATATAGCGTGAACCTCCAAAACATGTCTAACTCAATTGGTTTTGTAGATATGGTTTTTGCAATGTAACCCTTCTAAATTGAAAAAAAAAATTAAAATTAGAAAAGCAATATCTCTGCTTATATACAGTTTAGACAAAACGTGGAGGTTCACGCTATAACTATGGGTGATATGTACATCATATGCCAGTTTGGCATTCTTTGCATTTCTTATATTTGTGAAATATATTTGTGATATTTGTAAAACCACAATGAATGGGGTTTTCTTTACAATATATTTTTAAGAAAATTAATTATTTTTTAAAATAACTAATTAGAGTACAGAGACTAAACGTTGTTAACATTGAAAACAATGCTTTTGCAACAGGTGGCCAAATGGTATGACGATATCTTTGTTAGTTTTATTTATGTGAATTTTAAAATAATACAACCGTTGTTCTGGGTGGATCTCCAGTCTTAAGACATTAGCGTGTTTTTCTAATACACACAGTTCTATTGCAGCTGTTGCATCTATACAATGTTCTATTGCAGCTTTTATCTATACAAGTCATTGAGCTGTATCTATACAATGTTCTATTGCAGTTGTTGTATCTACACAATGTTCTATTGCAGCTGTTGTATCTACACAACGTTCTATTGCAGCTGTTGTATCTACACAACGTTCTATTGCAGCTGTTGTATCTACACAATGTTCTATTGCAGCTGTTGTATCTATACAATGTTCTATTGCAGCTGTTGCATCTACACAATGTTCTATTGCAGCTGTAGTATCTATACAATGTTCTATTGCAGCTGTTGTATCTATTCAATGCAGAACATGTGATATGTTCACAAGAGTTTTGTATTAGCTTCACCATGATTCTGGAAAGCAGCGATACCGAACGTGGCGTTCACGGCGACATGGCCCGCTTGTTTAACATTTCCTTTTTTTCCCGAACCAGAAGCACTTGAGCTTTCAGCTCTTCAGCCCGGTACCATGGACATCGTAACCCTTTGGTTCAGTGCCACGAACACCGTAAATCTGGAAAACCTGTGGCTTTTTCTGCCAGGCCGGAGAATTGATCCCGACTCACAGAGCGTAACACCGTTGTCCAACGTTTTACGAACGCGCTGGACAGGCGGGCTTGTTTTAGATTTAAAACGCCCTATTCTACTATGCTTGATTTCACATTAGTCCGAATTTTAACGGGAACATAAACAATTTCTGAATAACAGAATATATAGTTCTTTTTTTTCCCACAGCACTCCAGGGACAGGTCTTCTCACTTTTATCCTTTTTTATTTTTTAAACTATTATATTGTCTCCCGTAACTCCACCATTTGTTTTCTAACTGAAGTACCCTAACTATATAAAATGTAAATATAATATTTAAAACAAAAATTAAATGTTCGAATTATTAGGTGTATATCAATACGGTAGTGAGCTCGATCACGAACCCAAGCGTACCTGGTTCAAGTCCCACAATGGGCAAGTTTGAAGCAAATTGTTTCCATGGGTTTTTACAAAAAGGTAAAAATAGACCTCACCGTTCAGAAAGCAATGGCAAACTACTAAACGTATAAATGGTGCCTAGAAAATCAACGACTCATTTACTGTGGTTGATGGCTACGTCCTTTAGGAAATGCCACGATTTTCATCCATATCAATACGAGAAAAAAATATATACATTTGTAGATGAACAATAAAAGGAAAATTTGTTAAAATCGACATTACTAAACTAATGAATCCCCCGTTACATAAGTGCTCAGCCTGTCAATATAATATAAATTCTATCACCAGAGCTCTTAAACTGTAGCTCCGACGACGATTCTAAAGTTTTCTTATACTCAGAAACTGGAATACTCATTTTATATGTTCCAATTCATAGTTATTCAACAATTAAAAATGACTGTTTCTGTGTATCACTTACTTTTCTTCTTCCTTACTTCCTTGTCCAAAATAAAACTTGCTGTTTAATATTTGTTTTCTCTAATGCAGCGTTTCCCAAAGTGGGCGATACCTCCCCACAGTGGGCGCTGAAGTGTTCTAGGGTGGCGATAGTGGGTCAGAAGAATTGGGAAGGGGGTGTTCAGACGATTAGGTCGGTGGCTCTTAAAGAAGAAATTAATAATAAATATTTTTAAATAAATTATTTTCGTGATTTTGCTATTGAATAATCATTTAAAATTTGAATTCTGCATTTTAATTCATCTTATGACTGTCTTAACACGATCCATTATTTCATAAATTTTCTATTTCATGTATATAATCATTTAAAAATTGACCATGTATGACATAAATATATATCAGTTTTCTATGTCAAGAGAAAATAGATCATGCATATATGGGGGTGGCGTTGGCAAACTTTTATAATGTGGAAGGGGCGTTGCGAAATTTATGTCGTGTAAAGTGGGCGGTGGGCCGAAAAAGTTTGGGAATCAATGCTCTAATGCAATTGTATTTTTACTGTGAATATCGTTGAATTTGTATGTTTTAAAAAGATGTCTCTTTCTCTCTTTATCTCTCTCTCTCTCTTTCTATTTATCTCTCTCTCTCTCTCTATCTATCTCTCTCTATCTCTATCTATCTCTCACAAGTATTTAAATCGATAGACTTGTTTAAATAGTGTCCTGTTTATTTTGGTTCAACATTATATGGAGACATTTTTTTCTTGAAGACGAGCATTGCATCAAATAAAGAGATACAGAATCTTATACAAACGATGTTGATGTATTCACAGAAGTCTTGGAATCACAGCAGACATCAAGATCTAACACTGTCTGCAAGAAATGTTTGCAATTATCAAGATCATATTTACATATTCAAACACAAGTAAATATCATCCCCCTCAAGGATTTAATTGGGATACAAAAACGTATCATTATAGCGTTTCCATTTACTCGAAGACTGTATAATAACGATAGATTTTAAAAAAATATAAGTAAATAACTTTTTAAAAATAATATGTTGTATTCTAACTATAAAAACAAACAACACTAAGCGACGTTCATACCAGGATTTAATTGGAATACAAAAAGTATCATTATAGCGTTTCCAGTTACTTGAAGATTTATAATAACGATAGATTTCAAAGTAAAAAAATATAAGTAAATAACTTTTTTTAAATAATATGTTGTATTCTAACTAAAACAAAAAACAACACTAAGTGAAGTTCAAACAAGGGACAAAATATATGCAATGTTTAATACAAACTTCTTTATCATCTTCTTCTTCGAGCGCTCCCCATCGACCAGTTACCAAACCACTCCTTGTGATTTGTATGTCATCTGAGTATAAGAAGGATTTTACATTGTGCCACGTATGCGCATACAAGTAGGATAGTACATCCGATTTGTTGCGACGCTTTTTAACTTACTAGGGTAGCTTCCCAAGGCCCCTACCTCAGTTACTTATTACGACATACCTTGTAGATCGCAGAGTAACCTGCTGCCTTGCAGGTCGGCTGGGGACAGTCAAAGGCTGACGGAGAGTGAACCCAGTAAAGGTAACGATGAAATCGGACACATCGTCGAAGGACAAGCACAAGAGCTCCAAATGGTACTGAAGTTGTGACGTAAAGAAACGTTCTTGGCAAAGGCTGTTTATATATCACAATAAGAATGATCAAAATGGCCGAAAAAGAACGATTGCGAGAGAGAAAGAGAGAGAGAGAAAGATCGAGAGAGATCGCAGAGTTACTACTGTTTGCTCCCATTTTGAGCCTCGGTCACACACGCACGGAACAAACAATAGAGACAATACTATATTGCTAAAATCTCTTCTTATTTTAGTTGACCTGTTGTTTTTCTATGACCAACAACACACGGTCAATGCAGTGCCGGATTAGCCTAGTAGCAGAAGTAGCAAATGCTACGGGCCCCGCGCTTCTAGGGGGCCCCGCGCCGTGTGACAGATGAAAATTGAAAAATAACCAGATGTTATATCAAAACACGCAAGCTGTCTGAATTTTTAAATGTCGTGTGTTATGGTGCTGAATCCAACGAAATCGAAGCAGAAAATACAGAAGACGTGTCCCACTGTGTAGTAGATGAAAGCAGTGCTATAGAAGAATCATCATTACCAATACTACCATTAAGATCAGTAACTCTTCACGATTTAGCCACATTTTTCACAAGACAAACTGAAATCGAATGTACAGAAAGTCCTCCCAATTTAGCCATATCATCTTCAAGCCAAAGAGAGAGGCAGAAAGCACAGCACATGCTTCTAATGTAGCAACATCATCTACAAGCCAAAAACACAACGAAAGTAAAATGTACTTCAACGATATTGGTGAATGGCCAAACAACTTCAATCGAGATTATTGGATTGTGAAAGAAAGTAGCGAAGTGCAACATATGAACAGTGATTTCATGTCTTAAAAAAAATAACCATAAGATAAAGAAAACAATCCACGATTTTGTCGAAAGTCGTTTTTCACATACACACATAAACCAACAAACAAAACTCACGTGAGAGATTGGTTGTGTTATACAGAAACTAAAGGACAACTGTTCTGTTTTGTTTGCAAAGTTATTGACTTAGGCTGTACCATAGAGTGACTGGTGTATTTGGAATACTCAGGCAGTTAAAATCTATTACAGCAGAAGAGATCTTGAAAAGAACTCCAAATATTGTCAGCTCTTACCAAGAGGATTTAGAAGAAAGCCTAGGCGACGAACTTATGCAGTTCACTGAACTTCTTAAAACTAATCTAATGTAGCTGCTGCTATTAACAACGAAAAGCATAAGGCTCTTGAACTGCAGTTTTATAAACTTATAATGGAAAATTCATTAGAGTTGTGTTTCCCAAATGTAGAAATAGTCTTACGAATTTACTTGTTTTTAATGATTACTAACTGCAGCCGAGAACGTTCTTTTTCAACATTAAAGCGTATAAAAAGTGAGTTCAGGAACATGATGGGACACGATTATCTAAATAACCTCACCTTAATGAACATTGAATGTAATTTACTTAGAGAAATTGATTTGTCTAGTATTATCTCTAAATTTGCTCACATTAAATCGAGACAAGTTTGTTTGTAAAAGTTGTCTTTTATTTTATTATCATACAAAACCTAGGGCCCCGCGCTAAAATTTGTTACGGGCCCTGCGCTAGCCTAATCCGGCACTGGGACAATGTGTCAACATAACAATGGCTTCCTTTACTTTTATATGTTTCTCTGGTACCCAGTATCCTAGTCATAGAAACAGTGTCGATCTGAGAGCATTTCGTGGTAGAAAAAAGTAAAACTTAACTGGGAATCGAACGAAGACCACCGTCTGGAAAGCAAGTTCACTAACCAATCATCTAATGAAGGCTACCTAATGTTTTAAGAATGCACCCAGTGTTTTAACGCTGTTCCCCGTTCTTCTAACACTGCACCCTTAACTCAGCTCTTTAATGTTCTAACTCAGCTCTTCAATATTCTAACTCAGCTCTTCAGTGTTCTAACTCAGCTCTTCAATGTTCTAACTCAGCTCTTCAGTGTTCTAACTCAGTTCTTCAATGTTCTAACTCGGTTCTTCAATATTTTAACTCGGCTTTTCAGCGTTCTAACTCAGCTCCTTAATGTTTTAACTCAACTCTTCAATATTTTAACTCAGATCGTTAATGCTGTAACTGAGCTCTTTAATATTAAAACTCAACTCTTCAATGCTCTAACTCAGATCTTTAATTTTCTAATTCTGCTCTTCAATGTTCTAACTCAGCTCTTCAATGCTCTAACTTCGCTCATAAATTTAGGTATCATTTTAGCTTCTTCTCAAACACAGATCTGCATGAATATTTTACATAAGGAAACAACCTATGTATTAAGTAATAAAATTGTACACACATGTAACACAACTGTATACACTGCATCTACTGTAAAAGGAACCCTTTCATACCTCGTGGTATATAGGTCAATACAGTGTTAGGCCTGTATTTTTCATTGACCGTCGGCACACAATGGGTGATGTGGTCACGCCGGCCGCCTTTACTTTCCCAGAGCATGTCTGGTACCCAATTGAGGCTGAGTCGGGAAAATTTCACGCGCATTGCGGGAGCTGAACCCAGACCACCATCCTTGCAAAGCGAGTTCACTAACAACTACGCTACAACGGTTCTCGTGCATCTACTGCAGCGAAGTGTCAAATCTGACTAGGCCAAATGGTAGATCTTCAGAGACAACTCGAACCAGCTGCTTGTCCTTATTCATGTAGTTTTTGAGCCCTGTTATTTTCTACTTTAAAAAAAACTGTGTCTGGCACATTCCGACTTCTTCATATCTAATTCTATTTTTCCTTCCTTTGAAATTCAGACTCTCAATTTATTCATTTTTATTTATGGAGTGGTACCGACAGTGCTACAAAAATTAGAGTACTAAACGAATACGTCTATGTCTAGTAGCAACGTATGGGTACGACGGCACTTGGTCATTTTGCAAATCGGATGAAAGAGATCAAAAATACTTTTGAATATAAATGTTCCATAAGAGTTCTTCAAATTTCTAGGGCGGAAGAAATAAAAAGTGATTATGTTATTAGAAATCAGAATTGAAGAAAATTGGATGGAGAAAAAAAATAGGTTTGAATAAAATGAATAATGTTTGACACATAAAGTGGCATGAAGTTTTTGGGTAAGATAATTAAGGAAGGAGAGATTACAGGAAATGTGGAGAAGAAGAAGACAAGGAGGGAGACATTCCAGTAATGTGGACAAGAGGAAGACAAGGAGGAGACATTCCAGTAATGTGGAGAAGAGGAAGACAAGGAGGAGACATTCCAGTAATGTGGAGAAGAGGAAGACAAGGAGGAGACATTCCAGTAATGTGGAGAAGAGGAAGACATGGAGGGAGACATTCCAGTAATGTGTAGAAGAGGAAGACAAGGAAGGAGAGATTACAGGAAATGTGGAGAAGAGGAAGACAAGGAGGAGACATTCCAGTAATGTGGAGAAGAGGAAGACAAGGAGGAGACATTCCAGTAATGTGGAGAAGAGGAAGACAAGGAGGAGACATTCCAGTAATGTGGAGAAGAGGAAGACAAGGAGGAGACATTCCAGTAATGTGGAGAAGAGGAAGACAAGGAGGAGACATTCCAGTAATGTGGAGAAGAGGAAGACAAGGAGGAGACATTCCAGTAATGTGGAGAAGAGGAAGACAAGGAGGAGACATTCCAGTAATGTGAGAAGAGGAAGACATGGAGGGAGACATTCCAGTAAAGGAGAGAAGAGAACGATAAGGCGAAGATGAATATAGTGTGGGATAGTTGACATGAGCATTACATCAACAGCATTGACAACTGTAAATGTTGTTAAAGATAGAGAGAAAAGTCGAACAACTGTTACAATCTCAGAGTGAGATACAAGGAAGGTAATGTCGAACAACTGTTACAATCTCAGAGTGAGATACAAGGAAGGTAATGTCGAACAACTGTTACAATCACAATGTGATATACATGGAAGGTAATGTCGAACGACTGCTACAATCACAATGTGATATACATGGAAGGTAATGTCGAACGACTGCTACAATCTCAGAGTGAGATACATGGAAGGTAATGCAACAATATTTCATTACATACTTTTCGAATGGTTTAAGATTCATTAGTTCGTTATTTTATGATCATTCCAAGTATCCATAATTCCAACTATTCATTATTTGAAGTAATCATTATTTCAAGTATCCATTATTTTCAAGTATTCATTATTTTAAGTAACTATAATTATAAGTATCCAACATTCCAAGTATCCATCATTCGAAGTAACCATTATTCGAAGTATCCATTATTAAATCCTTTCCATCTTTCGAAGTATCCATTTGGTCCATTGAAGTATCTCATCATTTCGAACGTTTAAATGATTCAACAAAAGACTGAAGCTGATTAAGCATTTCTTCAAATTTCACACAATTATTTACTTGTTCTGTGCATGGTAAACTTCTCTTTGCTGATGTTCATTACTCCGCTTGGACACGTCAGGCAAATTGTCAGATGATTAAGCCACTTCTCAGACATTCTATTGATTCATTTTTCCCCCTGTTCTACTGTTCGCCATACATTGTTTGTTCACCTGCTATTGGTCCTGTCTACTATTGGCTCCTAATGAACTACTCAAGAGATATAATGATGTTTTTTGTGTGTTCAATATTGCAAGGATAAAAATACAGTCTGTGTTTGGATAGAAATATGACACAATATGATGAAGTAACGAAATGAATATATGTGTTATTTTGGTGTTTTTTTCTTCAAAATATGTTAGAAATGGCGTCGGGTTAGTATATGATTCTTGAAACCAAGAACAATAAATATTTGGTTTATTGATTAATTAAATGATAGATTGATTGATTGACTGCTAGGACAATCATCATTGCACATCGGTGAGTCACCATGTATGCTCCAAATTTTTTCATACACAGGAAGATATCAGCGGCAATGCACGAACTCCGTAGCGCCGGCGAGGGTCCCGATGTAATTTTGAAAATGGTAAAAATATTTAGATGTAATTTTTATTTTTAATGTTTTTAAATAAATTTGTAAAAAAATACTTGTTGATAGAACTTATCATTTCTATGCCGGATTATATTTTTTTGGATAAAGTATTCGCTCATGTGTTGTCGGGGCCCCAAAAGGAGCAAATAGTAGTAACACTGCGACCTACAAGGCATGTCGTAAGAGGCGATTGAGGTATGGGCATAAGGAAGCTTCCCTATTAAATAAAAAGTGTCGCAGAAATCTTCCACTTTTCCTGGTCTCTAGACGTTTACTTTATGACCTCTCAAGATATTCCAGCACCCTTCAGTTCTACATAAAGACTCCCTCTAACTGGTCTGTTTAGGACATCCCCTTTTCCGTTTTTCTTGCTGGTTCCACTCAGGTGTTTATCTAGTGACACTCGACTATGTCTTTCGCAGGATATGCCCATCCCACCTCCTCTATAACAGTCCGTCAGACATGTTTTCTTTCATGACCGGATGTTCTTCCTCCATTTCTGTCATATTCAACTTCTCAATCACATCCGGTATCGATCTACGCTTTTCTCTCCCTCTTCTCCACTTTCCCATAATTCTTGTCTCCATGGTTGTCATTTTCAAACCTTCTTTTCTCATCATGTGTAGAAACTACTTCTCTTTCTCCAGTCTTATTTTGTAACCACTTAATTTCCTTCATTGAAGACTTCCTCTTAGATATACCTGCTAGTTCTTGTCTCCCACCATATAATTCTGAGAAACCTACTCTGATACTTATACTGAAAAATTACTGAATCGTTTTGTATCTGATTTGTTCAATGTTTAAGTATTGTACACTTACGTTGCACATGGAATATACACACTCCAAGTTATAAAAGTGGTTACACAAAAATGTATTGAAAGAAACAGAGTTTAAGGATTAAATAAGACGACGCCAGATTGCCTCGAGTAGAATTACAAATTCTCATGTTTTAAATGAGAATATACTACCTCAGTGGCGGCTCGTGACCATTTTTGTTGGTGGGGTCAGACAGATATTTTCGGAAAATTCATGGTTTCGGTTAGGATATATTTTAATGTATAAAATAATAAATACACGTTACATCTTATTTTTGGTGGGGCCCGGCCCCACTGGCCCTAATGACGAGCCGCCACTGGTACCGTAACATCTTCTAAAATTTGATACAAGTGTTTTTGTTTTTATGTCACGTTATGATTGTATGTGGTTTATAGGTAGATTGCCTGCATTACATTTCAAATAATATCAGTTTGAACGACTCATTGCAAATACATCTTTGAACATGTTAGCGCTGTTGAATTTCATGACAGTTAACGTTTTATAACGTTTCATATCGACCACTTGTTAACCACTTTGTGTCATTTGTATGTGATCTGAGCCTAAGATCGATTGTACTTTGTGTCAAGTAGACCAGAACATCCGATTTCTGCGATGTTTTTTATTTACTAGGGAATCTTCCCTAGGTCCTTAATCAGTAGCCTCTTACGACATGCCTTGTAGGTAGCAGCGGTACTATTCTTTGCTCCCCTTGCGAGCCCCGTCACCGCACGGGAGGTTAACATTTTAATGCTAACAAAATTTCCCTTGTTGTACGTTCACAAAGTGTTTATAAATAAAGAAAATATCATATCCTTCGAGTGCTAATCTGTAAGTGCTACAAAACATGTAAGTGCTACAAAACATGGAAGTGCTACAAAACATGCACTTTTATGAAGTTGAACGAGACTGTTAACATTATCTTGACGTACTTACCGTCGACTTTAAAGTTTCCCCAGGGTTCACTAAAATCTCTTTGAATATGTCCACACAAGTTTTAAGTTAACTAAATTTTATTTTGACAAAATGGTTTTTCCAATGGAAAGGGCGGGAGGTGGGGTGAAGGTTAGGTACGATTATCACTTCATACTCCTCATGTTCTCAGTTCATTCCTGTGGTTAGCCATATCTACTTTCCGCCCAGTTATTCCTTATTTCAAGTAAGTGACATCAAATGCCTAGTCATTTCGGAGATTGATTATAATATATAGGTTTGTGTACAAAATGAGGCTGCAAAATTTTATTGCAGATGAAAAGAAGGATGAATTTCAGGAGAAAACATTTCAAAATAATTCATACATCTCTCTTGTGTCCTGGAAAATTTTGGGGGTGGTCAGTCTGCAGAACACATTCTAGCAAATTTTTTTCAAATGGAGTGATCTTGGAAATATGCCTATAACTTTAGTTCTATGTAAGCTAGATTTATACTGTTGGTATCAAAATATGCAGAATTAAATTCTGCACAATCTGATAATAAATAGTTATATTTGTAAATTAGTATTTATTTAGTAAATTATTGTTGTATTTCATGTTATTGAAAAAATCAAATTAAAATGCCATCATTGTGTCATTGTCCGTGAAATCATAAACATGAAACACTGTGTGTGTTTAATTGAACTTTGGAACAAATCCATGACTTGTTCTGCAATTTAACGACGTGGAGGACGAAACAACATCTTGTAACTAAACTTTTCACACGAAATTTGACTTTTTTAACAACAGGAGAAATATTTTGCGAATAAAACTATTTCTAAATAATCGGAAATAACTTCTGCCATGCCGTATAGTATATGAATGAAATAGGAGTTATCTGCCAGTTGAATTCTGTAAACAAAAACAATGTCGGACGTAAAGTAGCTGAACAGTGAAACAAAACATGCATGGACCCAAATTAGCCGTTGGCATCGTGTTTTGGCATAATGAGATAACTGTTTTCTACGTTGGGAGCATCGACTGAACGCAATGAGTCATTTTCACAATATCTGTAGTTGGGAAAGCATCCTGGATGGGCAGGAAATCCCTCGACTGCTCAGCAACGCAATCCACCGAAAGTTCAGGAAAAACAATAAAACAACAAAAGACTGTTGGTTCCGTAACAACAACAACCAAATGCTTACACTATATGTCTGTCTGTATATATATATATATATATATATATATCCGTGTGTTTGTATGTTTGTCTGTCGTTCAGTCGATCTGTCTGTCTGTCTGTCTCTTCGTGTACCGTTTGGTACATAAGGCTTCTACAAAAGATGTAGATTGTTGCCATCCTGTAGCCTTTCTGGTAAAAGTTTTCAACGTCACGCCTCAATCTTCAACTCTTCAACTCAATCTTCAATTATTCAACTCAATCTTCAAGCTCATTTTCCATTCTATTTCCACCGTGCTTCTTCATATTTCCTTTGGAAATTCAGACCTTCACTTCCCCATCCGATGTCCATCAGAGATCTGTTCTAATCAAAGCCTCTACTGGCAATACTTGCCAATTGTATCTCCATCTCTGTCGTTTAATGATGACTTATAACGTTAAAAAATAAAATGTACCGGAGAGTTTTCAGACTGTAGGATACGAAGTACCAATGTCACTACATATTTCTAGGCCCTTGCGTGCAGTAGGTAGGAGGACCAATTCCTTTCGTTGCGACTTAACATTGAGTGTGAGATTTAGCCTAGACACGTCTTCTATCCTAGCCTATAGGAGAACGTTTAAGTATTACGCTAATCCGCCTCAAATATCGTCTGAAGAGAATACAGGAGTTTAAGAGCCCAGGGAAGCACCGAAGCTAATGAATATGATCAATAAATAGATAGTGAAAAGATATTAGGGGCTTCCGGAAATAACATATTTCCAAACACAGGATTCGAACCACGAACCCTTATTTCTTACGACCGCCATTGCATAGTCTTACAACACGAGCGTTGTTAAGAACACAACCATATCGTGTATCATCATCATCAGCATCATCATCATCATCATCATCATATCAAGCTTCTCCTTCCGGAACTTGGCTCCCATGACAACATTCCTGAAAAGCCTTCTGTTCTGTGCAAGTTGACCGGTGCCAGCAGCAGTCATTCTCAGATCGTCAATGACATCCTGAACCAATCGTCTTCTAGGTTTTCCTCCCGTTCTTCTTCCAGGCACCATTCCTTCCAAAATTAATTTCTCCAGGCACTCATTTCGTTTGATGTGTCCGAAATATTTTATTTTCCATGTTTTTATGCTTTGTAATAGCCAACTCTTTAATATCAAGCTGTTGCAGAACAGAAGCGTTTGTTCTTTTATCTGTCCATGATTTTCTAAGTACTCTTCTGTAACATTTGCATTCAAAGGCATTAATGATCTTCTCTGCCGCCTTGTCAATGTTCCATGTCTCACAACCATATGTTGCCAAGGATAAAACGCACTCTCTTAAACACGTGATTTACGTTCTTATTCGCGTATACATTTTAGAATATAGATAAACTAGAATAGTATCTGATAATCTTTCAATCAAACGTGAGGTCAGTGCTGTTCTATGGCTCGGAATCATGGAAGACAAATAAAGAAATCACCAGAAAACTACAGACTTTCATAAATGGATGTTTACGTAGAATAGAGGAACTGAGACAGTATGATAAGATTGCAAACGAGGAACTCAGAGAAAGAACTAAGCAGGGATGGTATGATAGGGTCACAGGTGAGGAACTTGTAGAGAGAACAAGACATATTCCAGTGAACGAACAGGTTAAAAAAAGACGCTGGCGCTGGATGGGACACACTTTGCGAAAACCGGAGGGGAATATAACAAGAAGGGTCCTTGCCTGGAACCCGCAGGGACAGCGTAGGAAGAGGAGGCCGAGAAATACACGGAGACGAGATTTGGAGGTGGAGATCAATAATATAAAGAAGAGTTGGAGAGAGCTGCAGGAGATAGCTAGAGATAGGAAGACTTGGTATGAGTTGGTTGAGGGCCTATGCCCCAATCCGGGTAAAAAGGCAGAGAGAGAGAGAGAGATACCAGCGGAGAAAGAGCTTAGGAAGATACGCTGGCAATGGATAGGACACACATTGAGAATACCGACCGGGAGCAATGCAAGATATGCACTGTTTTGGAGCCCGTGGAGGAAGAGGAGTAGGAAAAGGCCTAGACATATCAATAGAAGAGAGCTGGACGCTGATATTAAAAGGATAGGTAAAACATGGACAAAATTAGAAGGTATGGCAGGAGAGAGGAAGAGCTGGAAGAAGTTTGTGGAAGACCCGTGCACAACTGGGAATTGAAAGATGAAGATAATGAAAAATAACATCATTGTATGAACATGAGATGTACAAAAACGTATTCCGTTAGTTCCATTCATACTCGCCTCCTGTTCAGTACATGTAGTTTACCAATGAATTGCTGCACATGAGTCGCCTGACGGTTTCTAAAGTAAAAATTTTGAAAGGAAATGTTTTAGAAATGAAAGAATTCTGTTAATGTTATCTTGGAATCGGGTTGAAAATGGACGGATTCAATACTATTGATTTATTACTCCCTGTTCATGATGGCAGCGGGAGAGAAATGCATTAAAATAAAGTATTTAAAATAACGAGGTATTTTTTGGTATGGAAATTACGTTTGGGATGTCCGTTTGTGTGTAGTCATGTTTGTATATAGATAGACTGATATGGTCAATGTTTGAAGGTATGGTTCAATACACAGACGGTCAAAGTGAATGATAGCGTGTGAGATAAACGAGGTGCAAATTAAACGTGTAATGGAATAACACACCCCTCCTCCACGTGGTGACCTGGAAAAAGATAAAGGATATTGTCTGGATGAGTGGGTAGGGATCGTGGGAGAGCTACTATGGTTTAAGTAGTGATGCAAAAGCAGTTACACTATACCAGACCTACTCGCAAGATAGACGAGAAGAATCCCCGAGTGACTGTCTCTGCACATCTCTCCCGGCCGATGGGAACAGCGAAATAAATAAACATAAAAAGATGAGAGGTGAGTCCTGAGAAGAGACGTTGGCTCACATGGGAATAAGCTCGGAGCACTGAGGTAGGGGCCCGAGTTGAGCAACGTGTCCTGACAGTCTCGAGGTTTAGTGAATGTGAGCGCGTTGAGAGACCTGATAAAGGCGGTGAGCATGCACCAAAGTAGAGCAAACACGCATACGAACGATACACAGGTGAGCCCAATGGTGGGGCAGACATGACGGTGCTGATGGTGGAGAAAGAAAGACAAGGCACATAGAGAGGCTCGCTCCAGATGTGTCCTTCGACCTGACGCTGAACGACAAAACATGATTAGAGAATAGATAGATAGATAGATTTATATATATATATATGCAAACTCATGCATACACACATGCATATTTACTTACTTACTTATTTATCTCCACTCCTATGGAGCATAAGACCTCGATAGTTGTTTCCCATATTTCCGGTCTCTGGCTGTTTTCTTCATGGTCTTCTGAGATTGTTCAGCCACCTTAAGTCCTTCTAGAAGATTCAGTCTCCAGATATGTTTAGGCCTTCCCCTTTTCCATTTCTCTTGCGGGTTTCACTCAAGCGCTTGTCTAGTGATATTCAATTGTTTGTGCTTAGTTTCTGTAACAACGCCCTTTTTAAACAGATGGATGGTTAGCCCATTGCACAACCTCCAACATGGAGGACTAAGAGGCTACATTTATTTTGACATTTTGACCTCTCTACGTTGACTTGTCCGGCTTGGATAACCCTGCCGGCATAGTTCTCCAGGTCATTGAGGTACGCAAGCATGATTGGATGGACAAGACTGGAAGAACAAACAATTATAACAACAAAAAATAAACGACAATAACAGAACGGCACAAGCAGTCTGGACTGGACGACACAAAATTCAGCAATATATATCATGTAGGCAGAATTCTTCTTCTTTCTCTCTTTTGTCGTCACACTGCTACCGGGTTGTTGCCCAGTGTCGTGGTTTTCTGTTTTTGTCTTCGCTGTTCTGGTGGCTTGGGTGATTGTTATTTGTGCTCTTTCACAGGATTCTGCTATGCCATCTAACCATATTTTCCGTGGTCTTTCTCTTGCCTTCTTTCCCGATGTTCTGTTGTAGAAGACTCTGTATACTGTAGAGTTTGGATGCATTCTTATTAAGTGGCCAAACCACTTCATTCTTTGTTTATCTATGTAATTCAAGCACGGTTTGTGCCAACTTTCTTTCTTATGCTGATGTTGGTGATTCTGTCTTTTCTTGTGTTTTGGTAACTTTTCGCAGGCAACGCATTTCACATGTAGTTATTTTTGTGACTGCGCTTTGCTAAATGTCCATGTTTGGCTCTGGTAACACAAAGTAGGTATAAAATGCTGTTGATCATCTGTTGCTTAGCTGCCTGTGAAATTTGTGGGTGCCTTAACAATGGGGCTAGCTGGTAGGTTACAGCATTTGCTTTTGTACTCTAGCCTCTATCTCTCTATCCAGTTTTCCGTCTTCTGTGGAATAATTACACAGTGTAAATCAAGCTGTTATATTAGGTAAGACTTAGAAAGTGGCATTACCTCCATATTGTAATGTTTAATCGCAGAAATCGTTTGTTCGTAATATTCATTGTTGTCCGGTAAACAATCCTAGTTGTCAGGTAAACAATTCTAGTTGTCATGGTAAAATTATTATGTATGTGATACAATTGTGTGAGTTCGTTCTTGATTACCACTCTTCTTTGTTGTCCAGTTTGCGCCGATAACACGGATATGTTGCTGACCACTAGATCCTTACAGTATGTAGGAGAACTTCACTCGATTTTTGCTTACAGTATATGCATATTATCCAATAGGAAACACATTTGTACAGACGGGTCATCATCATCAGGTGCCGTGCCGGCTGGCGTAGGCGATCATGGATCTCCACCAATCTCTGTCGTTGGTGTTTGCTATCAACTCAGATGTTGATGCTCTACCGTGCCATGAAGTCAGACTATCCAAAATTGTATCTCTCTGTCTTCCCCTGTCTCGTCTACCTTCGATTTTACCAGTTGTCACAATGTGTTCTAAACCTCCCTCCTCATCACATGACCGAAAAATGATGACTGCCTCTTTCTTATATTGAAGATAAGCTTTATCTGTGTCTTGATCTCATTCAACACCTCAACATTAGTCGGGTACTTGTTAGATTTTACAGACAGATAAACCCCACTTTAAAGTACCACTTCTGAAGTTGTAATGTAGCATAGTATCAGATCTGATTGATAATAGTAATGCCGTGAGAGCGGATTCATGACATGGTGAGTGCTGTATTCAGATCTTGGTGACCTCTTTTGTAGGTTCTGAAAATAATGTCATTTGGTGGCTGGATTTTTGTAATCGATATCGTTGTAGCCGATATTACTTTCTGACCTCCACTAAGAGAGGTCATTAACCACTTTCATTTCTTTATGTACATTAACAAAGATATGGACAAAACTGAGATACCTTTTGTAATATGATATTAGCACAGTATAGAGCGAATGTGATAGATAGAAGTTTAAAAAATAACAAAGTTCTGAAAGAAATCGGTAAACTAAGAAAGAGATTGAAAAGGATGAAAATAGATTAGTCTGCAGTTACTTCGTGAAAATATATGATAAAAATGTCTGTTTAAAAATAGGAAGAACACACAATTTCAGACCAGGAAGTATGTGGAAACATTAAGTAAGATAGTTTTACAAAGTAGAAAAACAAAATATATCGAACAAAAGGATTTCATCAGGTGAAGTATACAAGAACAACATTTAATGTAAAACGACGATTAGGTATGAAAATGTATAATCAAAACAAGGGCCGTATATGTTTTATATAATGAAAAAAAAAACAATTTTAGTTTTCTCTTTTATTAGTAATACAATTTGTTTTATTGTGGATCTACTGGTTGAGTGGATTAGAGCGCAGTTCCCATGCTGGAGACCCGGGTTTAATCCACCTTAAGACCAATGAGATTTTATCTGTCAATGGTATACAGAAAACATGCTAAACTGAACAGTTTCGCAGTGTGTGCACTCACCATGCGGCTATTAAATTAAATATGTAAGAGACTAAATAATCAACATTACAGGTCGACAAGTGCCTCTCTTGACAATCGTTAAAAGGTGTAAGCTTGCGTGGTTCGGGCATGTGATGAGACATGGTTCACTCTCCATGATTATCCTACAGGGAAAAGTCGAGGGTGGAAGTAAGAAAGGAGGGCAGAGAAAATCCTGGTTTGACAACATCAAGAGCTGGTCAGGACAGTTTCTCCACACCTCCTCGAAGAGTTCAAGACAGAGACTCATCGCATGCTTTTTGTGCTGATGTCTAAACAGTGACACAACTACGACCCCCTAACGGGTTATAGGCTTTATTTATTATATGAATTCTACATGCTCAGTCCCTCCTGTTCTACACCCATCAAAAATAGGTCTTACAAGCAGTAACGAGAGTAACAATTTGTTTGGACTGTTACTTCTATTGCGCAGTTATGAAAGGAAATCGTGGTTTAGAAAGGCTGACATTTAAAGGGCTAAGTTGCAGTGTTAACAAATGAACAGTTAACGTTTTCACAATTTTTCTGACAGTCTAACCAGAAATACCATCTAATACTTCTATATAAACAGTAAATATAAACCATCTAATACTTCTATATAAACAGTAAATATAAACCATCTAATACTTCTATATAAACAGTAAATATAAACCATCTAATACTTCTATATAAACAGTAAATATAAACCATCTAATACTTCTATATAAACAGTAAATATAAACCATCTAATACTTCTATATAAACAGTAAATATAAACCATCTAATACTTCTATATAAACAGTAAATATAAACCATCTAATACTTCTATATAAACAGTCAATATATACCATCTAATACTTTATATAAACATAAATATATACCATCTAATACTTCATATATAACAGTAAATATATACCATCTAATACTTCTATATAAACAGTAAATATAAACCATCTAATACTTCTATATAAACAGTAAATATAAACCATCTAATACTTCTATATAAACAGTAAATATAAACCATCTAATACTTCTATATAAACAGTAAATATAAACCATCTAATACTTCTATATAAACAGTAAATATAAACCATCTAATACTTCTATATAAACAGTAAATAAATTTTCCATATTGTCTTTCATAATCTTCTTCGACGAACGATCCACATCGATCATTTGTTAAAGAACTGTGTGATTTGTATGTGATCGGAGCCAAAGAGCATTTGTACGTAGTGCCAGTTATGCACCTACAATTGGGCCATCATATCAGATTTCTACGAAGTTTTTTATTTACTAGGTAGTTTCCTTGACCCCTACCTTAGGCACCTCTTACGACATGCCTTGTAGGGTGCAGTTTTACTATTCTTTTGTCACCTACCTTATGGATCCCGGCAACAAACGGGATGGTCTATGATAGTGATACAATGTGCACATACTTGCATCATGAGAATCGATTAAATTGTTCTCACATGCAGCACATTCGCAGACTTCATGATATTATGTGACAACATGTGGTTACCAACAGTGAGCATGGGGAACATGTATATGATATTATGTGACAACATGTGGTTACCAACAGTGAGCATGGGGAACAGTTATATGATATTATGTGACAACATGTGGTTACCAACAGTGAGCATGGGGAACATGTATATGATATTATGTGACAACATGTGGTTACCAACAGTGAGAATGTAGAACAGTTATATGATATTATGTGACAACATGTGGTTACCAACAGTCAGAATGGAGAACAGTTATATGATATTATGTGACAACATGTGGTTACCAACAGTCAGAATGTAGAACATTTATATGATATTATGTGACAACATGTGGTTACCAACAGTCAGAATGTAGAACAGTTATATGATATTATGTGACAACATGTGGTTACCAACAGTGAGAATGTAGAACAGTTATATGATATTATGTGACAACATGTGGTTACCAACAGTGAGAATGTAGAACAGTTATATGATATTATGTGACAACATGTGGTTACCAACAGTCAGAATGGAGAACAGTTATATGATATTATGTGACAACATGTGGTTACCAACAGTCAGAATGTAGAACAGTTATATGATACTATGTGACAACATGTGGTTACCAACAGTGAGCATGGGGAACATTTATATGATATTATGTGACAACATGTGGTTACCAACAGTGAGAATGTAGAACATTTATATGATATTATGTGACAACATGTGGTTACCAACAGTCAGAATGTAGAACAGTTATATGATATTATGTGACAACATGTGGTTACCAACAGTCAGAATGGAGAACAGTTATATGATATTATGTGACAACATGTGGTTACCAACAGTGAGAATGGAGAACAGTTAATACAATATTTTATATACTCACTATTCATAGACTGAAATTGTATTCCTCTTGTCCCGTTAAACCTTACATATAACCTGCAAGAAATATCTCCATACCGCTCTACCCTGAGCAACTCGCTCAAAAATGTTCTATGAATTTTAGTACGATATAATTCTCTCCCCCCACACACACACACACACACACACACGTTCTTAGGAAATGCTTTTTAAAATTTTAAATAAAGATGTTTTATGCCAGTCTGGTCTTCTTCATTTTCCCGTAGTAAGCTAACAACTTACATTTTGTTATTCCTTTTGCCCCTCCCTAATCCCTCCCACAATATATTCTATGTGGACGCCCATAACCATCCCAAATGTTATTTTATGACATGCTCTTGAAGGTCTCGAGCAAACTGATGTGGACCACCCGCTTACTTTAAACATACTCATGTTTCATCATCATCGTCAATGTGCGTATCCGTTATAGGACGTTGCTCTCTTTGCAGCGCATCTGAAATTCACTCTCTAGCCAGTTCACCCACTTCGTCGATGGTCATATTCATGGTTTCTTTAATATCTTGTAGCCATCTTCTTCTTGATCTGCCTCTGCGTCCTGGGAACCTGCCCTCTAAAATTGTTCTTTCCAGGCCATCGTGACGCTTAATGTGACCAAAGTATCTAATTTTTCTGTATAGTATTTTGTTTATCAGCCAATTCTTTTTAACATTTAGTTCTTTCAGGACATCAGTGTTCTTTCTTTTTCTGTCCATGGTATTCGTAGAATCTTTCTGTAGCATTTAGTTTCGAAAGACTGAATTTTCGTTCTTGTTGTTTGTGTATTGATCCATGTTTAGAAAAGAAAGGAAGAAAATGTTTTTAGATGAAGCGTCTTCTGACAAAATTGAACCGGATATATTCACTCCAACTGTTAGTTTGTCAGAACGTATGTCAGAATACAAACAAAATACCAACATTCACAGCATGGCACGATACGTTGGTGCAGGGGCGGCTCGTCATTTAGGGCTTGTGGGGCCGGGCCCAACCAAAAATATGTGTAACGTGTGTTTATTATTTTATAAATTAAAATATAACCCAACCCACAACCATGATTGTTCCATAATGTTTTGTCTGGCCCCACCAACAAAAAAGATCACGAGCCGCCACTGCGTTGGTGCTCATTGCGAAGTGATTTCCTAAGTTACTAAAAGTTATTTTTAACTCATGCAACATTTCTTCACGATTCTTGCTACTGGCAGTGCAACTATATCATTAGTAGACGTTGCTGGTTGTAGTGAGAATATTTCCACACGACGTCGTGACTTGTGTTCTTGCTGATGTTGGATACTCGTGCCGCATTCTCTGTTTGAATATCATCAAGATATTTATTTCTTCTTTGTAGAGAAAGGATTATATGCTCGAAAAATGACTAACGGTAAATATATTCTATATTGTAACTACTTTGTATATACAATCATGATAATGATATATTTATATATATCAATAATCACTGATAAAATGATATATATATTTTATACTATATAATCACTGATAAATGATTATATATATATTATATATAATCCTCATAAATGCTAATATATTCTATATTAATCACTATAAATATATATATATTATATATATAATACTATAATATATATATATTATATAATATGATAATGATATATATATATTATATATATAATCACTGATAAAATATATATATTTATATATAATCATGATAATGATATATATATTATATATATAAAATGATATATATATTATATATATCACAAAATGATATATATATATTTATATATATAACTGAAAAATATATATATATATTTTATCTATATCATTAATCTAAATAGCTGTCTGACAGAACTTTCAACAGTCCTCAATTTTCTCTCAAACAGATTCTTGCCTCTGCAGCTAATTTCAAACCATCAATTACTCCTGAATCCATCTTCTCCGTGGTCTTCCTCTTCTTCTCTGTGTCGGTATGCCTCCTTCCATGATGGTCTTCTCAGCTCTCATGTCTTTTATATATCCAAAATATCTCAATTTCTCTTTATTATTTGTAGCATCAGCCAGTTTTCTTTGATTTTGAGTTCTTTCTGGATAGATCTATTTGTTCTCTTCTCTGTCCAAGATATACGAGGACTCTTCTGTAACACTTATATTCAAAGCACTATATGTTTTTCCACTGCTTTATTAAATGTCCATGCTTCAACCCATACGTTGCCACTGGGAATATGCATGCTATTAGTATTCTGATCTTTGTTTTTTTATCAGTTCCGTTCCATACAGTTTTTAGTTGTTTAACCATGCATGTAACATTATCATTAACAAACCATACATGTAATCATTCCTCGCTTTCCTGCATGGTTGACTACCACTAGCAGTTGCGCCCAAATTGGGGTGTAAAGAATAGAACCACTATTACCTGCCACGCATGTCGTAAGAGGCGACTAACTATCCCACCCCATAAAAACACTAGATAGCTACAGAAACCACAATCAGAAAAATTCATAGCACGTCACCCAAGGAAGAAGAAGGACCCTGTAAGGAGGAGATCTGGAAATATTGGCCTTGGATAGGCGGGCTTGGAAGGTCTTGGTTGCGGACCAATGCCTCCCTGGGAGCGAAGGCTGAAGAAGACATGTATCATTATCATTAACTAACCATACCTTAAACTCTACCACGAACCATACCTGTAACACTACTACTCATGCGGACTGCGTGACGTCGACTACATTACCCATCGTGAGCCGATGGTCAATTAAAAAATTCGGATTTAACACCGTTTTTCCAATAAACCTCATGGTATGAAAATAAATTTCTTATAGTACGTATATAGATTTATAGATATTCGAGTCTATGTATGTGTGTATCAGACTGTGTTGCCCGCCTGCTCAGCGTGTTCGTAGCGCGTTGGACGACGGCTGGCAAGCCCTCTGTGAGTGCGTGTTCAATTCCGCGGGTTGGCAGAAAAAGCCACATGTTGTTCAGATTTATGGTGTTCGTGACACCGAACCGAAGGGTTACGATGCCCATGGCACTGAGCCGAAGAGCTGAAAACTCAAGTGCTTCTGGATCGGAAAAAAAAACCAGACTGTTACATATTGATATACATGTGTGTGTGTGTGACTATACTTGTGTAGGTGTTTTACTCTTTAGCAGAAACTCCCTATCAAACTTGGACTTTGTTTTCGCGTGACGTGCGTGGACTGGAGATATTCCCACGGATATTGAATTGTAGGTTACTATTAGTTTTGTGGTTGTATTGCGAAATGGGTGAAATAGGACAATCAGGAGCCATTTTTGCGTAGGGGACAGTAACCTCTGCTACAGACTGTACTATATTAAAACAGCTTTGATCGTTGTTTATTTGTCAAAGATCAAATACAAATAAAGATAGCCTTGCATGTCAAATATATATATATATATATATATATATATATATATATATAATATATATATATATATACAGGGTGGCTCGTCATTAAGGGCCAGTGGGCCGGGCCCCACCAAAAGTAAGGTGTAACGTGTATTTATTACTTTATACATTAAAATATAACCTAACCGAAACCATGATTTTTCCGAAAATTTCTGTTTGGCCTCACCAACAAAAATTATCACGTGCCGCCACTGTATATATATATATTTACAGTGGCGAATCTGACGCATAGAGCATCAAATAATGAACACAATTATTTTCTATTCTTGTCTATGCTGTGAATTGTTTTCCAGCTGCTTTCAGTTCTCCTATACTACTCCCTCCGGAAGGTCAATTTGTTTCTTCCTTGCGTTCATTTACTTTATTGTGTTCATCTCAGCGCAGTTTTCGCGACAGTGTTAGTCTTCATGTGTATCACATCTCCGACCGAAAAGTCGTCTGTTGTCACTTTAAAAAAAAGATTCCATTTTCCTCGCTTTTCTAATCTATTGGGGGCGTCTGTGGCTTAGGGGATAATGACTCGGTCTATTAACCCCAACGTTCTGAGTTCGAATCACGCTGTGGACAGTTTGGTTGCAAATTGTTTCGCGTGGATTTTTACAAAAGACGATGGCACCACCCTTTCAGAATGTAATGGCAAACTACTGAACATAATAATGCCTAGAAAAATCACAAACAGCTTTAAAAGCTGTGGTTGATTCGCAAAGTCATGTAAAGGATATGCAATTATTAACTATTCATAGTAATGTATATACCTGACTTTTGTCAAAATCCGCCCTCAGTCTCGAATTGAGTCCGATATTTCTTGAATCTTTCAGCATAGTTAATTTCAGGGTTTCTCTTGGGCGTCCTCTCTTATTTGAACACCTTTGCCTCCCACTTGAAGGTCTGCTTTGGTATACTTTGCTCATTTCTTCTTAAGGTATGCTCAACATATCTCCATCTTCTCCTTCTTATAACAGTTGTTACTAGTGGTTTTACTAAAGACGTACGTGTGGCGCCGTGGCACGCAAGTGAAGCAAAGAATAGTACCCCTGTGACCTACAAGGCATGTTGTAAGAAGCGACTGATGGATCCTAGGAAGCTACCCTAGTAAACAGAAAGCATCGCAGAAATCGTATATACTGGCCTACTTGTAGGCGCATAACTGGCACAACGTACACTCGCTCTTAGGCTCAGATCACATACATAATCACACAGAGTGGTTAACAAGGGGTCGATATGGATCCTTTCGAAGAAGAAGAAGTTACTAAAGAGACATATGCTAATCAAATAAAACAATACTTGAACTTAAAGAAAGTAATTTTCAAACGGGCAAGGACAAGATATCGATCTAACTGGGAAAGAAACATAAAGAGTTGAGC
>CM036762.1:48451589-48496589 GCA_020796225.1 Arion vulgaris
AATTGTCAATGGGGCTGCAATTATCTTGAACACCCTGTATTATATACGTGCTTAGACCCTAATACTTTTAATAAACTGAAATAAATCGGGCAGCTCTGAGTGCCCAATGGTGCCAATTATGTTAAATTTGCATATCTATAGTCTCAATGTTTAGCATTATTTACACTTCTTCATCTTTCCACTCCCAACTGAGAACAGGTCTTCAACAAACTTTTTCTAGCTCTTCCTCTCTCCTGCCATCCCTTCCAATTCTTTTCATGTTTTACCTATCCTTTTATCAGTCTCCAGCTTTCTTCTCCAGATATGTCTAGTTCTTGCTCTACTTCTCTTTCCCTGCGGGTTCCAAAACAGTGCCAGTCTTGCAAATGCTTTTGGTCGGTCTTCTCAATATAATTTACACTGCACTGACGATAATCGCTTGTATGTTATCATCATACCCAATACATCTCCAAAGCAGTATAAATACACTAAACAGACAAGCACAGACCACAGTCTTCAGACTTAGAACGGACACTGCAGTCTCAGAGCACACCTCCATAGAATGGGTCTCAGGGACTCTGCAACCCTGCACATGTGGAGCACCTAAGCAGTCCCCACAACACATCCTGCAAGACTGCCCCAGCCTGAGTGTGTGAGAATGGAGATCTGGCCAACAGAAACAACCCTACAAGACATACTTTGGAGGACCGGTGAAGACCTGAAGCGCACCTCCTGTTTATGACACATACCGGAGTAGTCGCATAGCAAAAGTTGATAGCAGAAGAAGAAGAAGAAGACACCTCCAGCAAACACAAACTTGAGCTATGGCGATTACAATCCAAGAAGACAACTTGATTTGTGAAATATTTCTCTTTGGAATGTTGCCCGTGGGGTAGCAGAGAATAGTAACAATACAACCTACAAAGCATGTCGTAATAGGCGACTGAGGTAGTGGCTTAGGGAAGCTACTCTAGTAAATAAAAAGCATTGCTAAAATCGGATGTCTGGCCAGGCCATATGGTATATTTTCTCAGTATGATGCAAGTCTTCGAAATACCGCCCCTTAAATGTTTTTTCTTTTAATTAACCTTCAATTGCGATTTTGATTTCGCTGCGTATGCCGCCCCCTTACAGTACCGCCTTATGCAGCTCCTCTCGTATCATTGCACGTCACGGTCCTGTTGCTGGCCTACTTGTAGGCGCATAACTTGCACAATGTACAATCGCTTTTAGGCTCAGATCACATACAAATAATAAAGAGTAGTTAACAAGTGGTCGATATGGAGCGTTGGAAGACAAAGTAGAAAATGTCTCTTGTAGCTAACTTGAAGACTCACAGACTGTTATTATCTTTTTTTTCACAGCAATGGTTGATACAATGAGCGTTCCAGCCATACTGGTTGGGTCTCTCCTAGGCCTGCTAATCTGTGTGCTAGTCGCAGCTGTTGTCTACACGGTGTGTAAGCGAAGGAAAATGTTCGCTGAAGATGAAGAGAAGGTCTTGCCACCAAAGGTTTACCAGGTGAGTCTACTCAAGCTATATTTCTCTAAATATCATCTTCATGTCATAATTGACGCATAATGCATTCACAAGTGATCCTTTTATTTGACTGACTGTTGCCTTTTATATCATTGATTTATTGATTGATTGATTAATAGAACCATCATCATTGCACTTCGATGAGTAACCATGTGTGCTCCGATCTCTTTCTTACACAGGAAGATCCATGCTGCAGCGCACGAACTCCGTAGCACCGGTGAGGATCATCATCGATGAAATTTAGAAAATGGTCTAAATATTTTGTAGCTATTTTATTTTAAATCTTTCTACTGAATTTTGCTTGAGCAGTGTCTTTCCAGCCTGGTCTTCACGTTTGGTTCACGTTATGAACAGTCAATGGTTCATTTAACTGCTCAACTCAAACACTGTACCTAAGTTTTATCATCCGTCTTCGATATGACTAGGAACTCAATCTCACCTACACTGAGATCAGGGATCTCTGGAAAATATCCCCATGGTTCCACGAGCGAGCAAACCTAGTATCTTTGGAACTAGAGGGGAGCACCTAAACCTCCACGCGACAGAGAATCCTTGTATCTATGATATTCCATGTCAGTCCTCACACTTTCATTTGTCTTTCCATCGTCGTTTTCTATCTTTTCTTTTGTCTGCGTCTCCTTCTTCTTCCGTTTGCTGTCCATTGGAGAGTTATTATTTTCAATTAACCAGATGACGTTCTACACACATCTCCCAACCATACATTTATTCTTCCCCCTGTCGCAGTTACCAGTAATCTGCAGTTAGTTGTCTCCCTCAACTCCTCAGTTTTACGGTGTTTTTTGTGTTTCGTCTGGAAAGGTAATTTGTAGATTCATGTTTATTCCCCATAAAAATATTTATCCAAAAAACTTAAGAAATTAGATAAGAATTCTAGCATCAATATCTGAAAGAACAGTTATTTCTCCTAAAGAAGCATTGAATAAGCTTCGCTAAATTTTCTTCAGATCAGTAAGTACTCTTCTTCTTCTTCCAGCGCTTCACTTTGACCATTTGTTAACCACTCTTTGTGAGTTGTATGTGATATGAGCATAAGAGCGATTGTGCTAGTTATGCGCCTACAAGTAGGCCAGCACATCCGATTTATGCGATGCTTTTATTTACTAGGTAGCTTCCTAAGCCCTACTTCAGCCGCTTCTTACGACATGCCTTGTTTTGTCGCAGTGGTACTATTCTTTGCTTCCCTTGCGATCCCGGCACCACACGAGCAAGTAAGTGCTCTGACTTATCAAATATCTAGGAGACAAAACTCATTAGAAAGATTATAAAAATAAAATTCCTACAAAATATTTTTAACCATCTTCGAAAATTACATCGGGGACCCTCGCCGGTGCTACAGAGTTCGTACACTGCCGATCTTTATTTGTAGGAAAGAGTTAGGAGCACACATTGTTACTCACCGAAGAGCAATGATGATGATCCTATCAATCAATCAATCAGGCAATCAATCAATTGAAGGTATAATATCATCAGTTGTGAGTTAAAACATGTAAACATAAAACAAATGTAATAAAAGAAACCAACATATTGGACAGATGCCCTAATACTAAAACTCAAATTAGTGTCAATACAGATGCAAAAACCCGCTATATATGTTTGTTTGTTGGTTTAAGTCTCTATATGGCCACGGGACGCCCTTCCAGTCTAAAACTGTTGTCTTTCTTGGTTCTATTAGAGCTATTGGCCTTTTTTCTTGATGTGGCCATGTGACCTTGCACTAGTTCTAAAAAGGATATCTGAGTATTTCGATCTGGTAAGTGAGTAGCCCTGAAAAGGAATTTGTGATATCAGTCTGTGGCTGTCTGGCGTGTTGGTGGCACTGTAGGTGGACTTCCCTGCTTGGTGGTAATCGTTCTGAGGACGTGTGTGCTGATTGTCGTCTACTGTCTGGTTGTCGTCTTGTGGAAGGCTTTACTTTGCGTGGATTGTGGGCTGGCTTGCCTCTTGAGTATGACGTGGTCTTGTAATAATAGCCGTCCATCGCAAGCGATGATGACAACAATCTCAGACGTGTACTGTTGCACCTCTCTGTGTGTGCGGAGGTGACTGTAGAGTTCAATCCTAGAACAGAATCCCTGACCACAGGTGGGGCATACATGATCAAGGTTAGACATGTGCGTATTGTGTGCTCTGTCTTTTCGCGCTGCTCGTTTTCTCTGTGACTCAACAATACGATGATTCTCAGCTATTCGGGTTCCTCTTTTGTTCTTGGTCAACGTGGTCTTGTAGTCCTGTTATGAACAACTATATAACACATTATTTCTTTCAAATATTTGCTACCAATGCCATACATGAACGATGACAAAAGACAAATTGTAACGACAGAAATGAGATTCTTGAGGAGAATAATCAATGTATAAAGAAGAAAGAACATCAGAAATAATACAATCTGGTCCAAAGTGAGTGTAACAGCAGTAACAAATGGCAACCAGAGACAACAAGTTAAATGGTTCAGTCATGTAACACGATTGCTGTAAATACGTAGTATACCACAACAGGCAATGACACACATAGTAAACAGAAACAGGAGGAGTGGACGGCCATGCAAGCGCTGGACTGATGGAATAACAGAGCCCCTGAACAACTCTATATACGTAGAGCATAAGAGGATCATCTCCCTCAACCTATATTTCCCCTGTGATGAGACAAGGCTCACTCTCCAAGATTATCCTGCAGGGAACAGTTGAGGGTGGAAGAAGGAAAGGAGAGCAGAGAAAATCCTGGTTTGACAACATCAAGAGCTGGTCAGGGCAGAGTTTCTCCACACTCGCTCGAGGAGTTGAAGACAGAGACTCATGGCGTGCTTTTGTGCTGATGTCTCCACCTTGACACCCCTACGTCCCTAACGGGTTGTGGTCTTTATTATATTATCATTTATATATTTCCCGTCTATTCCGCGTATATTTATATATAACACCGGAAGGGTACACTGTAAACAAAATTGAGATAATCAGATGATATTTATCATGCAGATGACTGTTTTGATGGCTCTGGTAACTTCCAGGTTATGTACACTCGATTTGGTTAAATATTTCTTACAGATAACTCTCAGATTATGTACACTCTATTATGTTAAGTATTTCTTACAGCTAACTTCCAGGTTATGTACACTCTATTATGTTAAGTATTTCTTACAGCTAACTCCCAGGTTATGTACACTCTATTTGGTTGAATATTTCTTACAGCTAACTCTCAGGTTATGTACACTCTATTATGTTAAGTATTTCTTACAGCTAACTCCCAGGTTATGTACACTCGATTTGGTTAAATATTTCTTACAGATAACTCACAGGTTATGTACACTCGATTTGGTTAAATATTTCTTACAGATAACTCTCAGGTTATGTACACTCGATTTGGTTAAATATTTCTTACAGATAACTCACAGGTTATGTACACTCGATTTGGTTAAATATTTGTAAAGGATTAAACAAACTATTCATCCCTAAGTTGAGAAATTTTAGTGAAGATTTTCCAGAATTTTGTCTAGTCATCAAAGTGCATTAATATTTACACATTAAACTGTTTACATGTAACATTAGCCTAGCCACGTAGGTTTATCATTGTGATCTCAGGAAGGTGAGAGCAAACATGTTGTTTTGATCGATTAACTGACTGATTGATTGATAGGAAAATCATAATTCTCTTAAGTAGCTAGCCATGTATGATTAAATCTCTTTCTTACTTAGGAATATTTCAGAGACAGTGCACAGTCTGGGGGAATGCTCAATTTAATTTCAAGATGTTGACAATGTGTATGAATTTCATTATAATTGAGAATAATGATATTCCGTGGGCAGCGGTTTTCCAGCCTACTCACCGATTTGCAGCTTTCAATGTTTTTATTTACGAACATAAGTTGAACACTGGACCTAGAATTTATTGTCCATCTTCGTTAGGACTAGGCACTCGATAACACCTACCTTGAGATGATAGATCCCTGGAAATTGTAATATCGCTTAACGTGGGACTCGAACCGAGTACTATTGAAGCCTGTGACGATAGTAATACCTCAACAACAATTCCATGGACATATAGAGCAGTAGTTCTCAAGCTTTTTTAAGCTGGCACCCCTTTGAAGATGATACAAAATCTCCCATGGCCTCCCTTTTTTACCTCCTTTTCCACAGCCGAATTATTTGTAATTTATAAAAAGCATACCGAGGAGAGAACAAATTCACTCTTAGTTATATAATATCACTGTCCACTAAAAACATTAATATTATCATTGACAAATGGAAACATTAAAAACACTGATGTCTGACAAGAAATTTGAGAAGAATGTCAACATGAGCCAAAATTAATGATGTTCGTGGTGGTTGTAAAGATATTTTGAACTTACAGTTTTAATGGAAAACATATGTCAACTGGAAAAACAAAATAGTGTAAAAATGTATAGGCAACACGCGTAAAAACAAAGTATTATAGTTTTACAAAAAAAAACAATAACAAAACATAACAACTTTTTACCAGAAGACTTTATTAGCAAATAATACAAAGTAATTTTATTGTGTTTTCTATCCAGAAGCACTTGAGCTTTCAGCTCTTCGACTCAGTATGTACACGTAATACTTCGGCTCGGTGCCATGGACACCTAATACTTCGGCTCGGTGCCATGGACATGTAATACTTCGGCTCGGTGCCATGGACACCGTAATCTCGGTCGTGCATGTACACGTAATACTTCGGTTCGGTGCCATGACACAACGTATAGACTGCAGTGAGTAGTAAAGAAATTTACTTCTTAAACTGCACACAACATATAGAATCAGACAGCAAATCTCTAACGACACTAAAATAACATAACGACACTGAGGGTTTCTGTGGCTGAGTGGTTAAGCCCTTTGCCTTGTGAGTCGAAGGTCGTGGGTTCGAATCCGGACCGCGCCGTTCTGTTCACGAGTGCAGTTTTTTCCAGAGACCCTAGGATTGTTGCTGGAGCTACGGAGTTCGTGCTTTATGCAATAATCTCGGCAGGTGGCGTGCCATTTCTGCGCAGAGGACCGAGCCATATTGGGTAAAACCCGGTGCAATGAAGTCAATCCTTCGGCTTAAAACCCTTAAAACCCTTTAAACGACACTGACTCTCTCACAAGCCTCCATGTGGATGCGCTTCTTCCAGGTTGAAATTCACTGATATAGCGAGTCTGTTAGCAACTTTATAGAAATATTGACAAGTCCTTAAAAGTTGCATAAAATTGTACTGAAACTGTTAACAACTCCTCGAAATTATTGAGAGGCCGCCCATGTAGTGCTGGGCCCTCAAGGGAAATAACAATAATATTACCCCTGCGACCTACAAGGCATGTCGTAATAGGCGTCTGATGTACTACCTTGGGAAGCTACTCTAGTAAATAAAAAGCATCGCAGAATTCGGATGTGTTGACCTACTTGTAAACAGGCACAACGTACAATCGTTCTTAGGCTCAGATCACATACAAATCACACAGTGGTTAACAAGCGGTGGATATGGAGCGTTCGAAGAAAGAAGAAGAAGATTGAGAGTCCATTAACAACTCGAAATACTACGAGTGTGCACATTCCCAGTATATATGGATGAAAAGCATGGACATTTAACAAGGCAGTGAAAAAGACTAAATGTGCTTTTGAATATAAGGTTACAGAAATATCATCCGTATACGATGGACATAAAAGAAAACAAATAAATATATCTAGAAGGAGATCGCAAACAATTTTTAATGGCTGAAACTATAAATAAAAATGAGAAAATTGAAGTATGTTGGATATATATACAGATTTTGAAGGGTTGATGAAGAAAATTATAAAAGGAGGCATCCTGACAGATTAGAAGAAGAAGAAGAACACTATATAGATGATGGATTGCGCCCGAGTGGTTACCGGGGGCAAATTTGGGCTGTAAAGAATAGAACCACTGTTACCTGCCATGCATGTCGTAAGAGGCGACTGAGGAGGTTTGGCTGAAATCGGATGCATGTGTCCTAAGCGTGTAGAGGTATATGCGTTTAGGGGCCTACCAAACCAATGTGCAACGTCTACACGTTCTTGGCAAAGATCAAACATATCACAAAGAGTGATTAAAATTGGTAGTAAAGAACGAACGCAAAGAAGAAGAGAAGAGGAGATGATGAATTCAAGATATGATTGATAAGTTGAGATTGACAGCAGCAGAGGCGGAACATCAGCATACGAGAGGGGGAAATTCTGAAGGACCGTTAGGTTGGCAACATTTTACTGAGAACAAGCCGTTTGATGATTTCCAGAGAAAAACTGGGAAGTAACGCTGACCGGCAACACATTGATGACATAATCCATCATGTACCTTCTTCTTCTTCTGCGCTCACCCGCTATGAATTCAGGCGTAGTTAGGGTGCCGTGTATGGTGCTCTTACGAATTTTTGCGCGAGAGCCTGCTTTCCTTATTATCCGTGCCCCCTGCAATAGCGGCGTGTTTTCTTCGACTTCAGGGACACATGTAGTTTAGATCATCAAGTAGTGATCTGCCACTGTGTATCAAATGTCAAATAACAATATGATCCTAACACAATACTCACAATATACGTCATGATAGAAAAATGGGTTCAAGACAACCTATATGGATGAAGGACACTATTCACCCGATACAGAGGTCGTCGGATGCTCAGACTGATATAGTATTATATAGATGCAAACACAGACACGTGAATAAGAACAGGACAGGAACTCATGATGACCCAGGTCAAGAGAAGATAATGGCGATGGATCAGGCAAACCCTTCGGAAGACACAGTCGATTGTCACTAGACAAGCACTTGAGTGAAACCCGCAAGGAAAAAGAAAAAGAGGACGACCTAAACAGACCTGAAGAGGAAGTCTTCGTGAGGAACTGAAGAGTGCTCGATTATCCTGGGAGACCATAAAGAAAACAGTCAGAGATCGAGAAGAAGGGCGAACAACTGTTAAGGCCCTATGCTCCATGGGGAGCGAAGCGGGATAACTAAGTAAGTATGTAACAAAGGTCGTATTTATATTTGTTTAATTTCATACTTCCTGTCAGAACATATATATATATATATACAGTGGCGGCTCGTGATAATGTATGTTGGTGGGGCCAGACATTTTTTTCCGAATAAATTATGGTTTTTAGTTGCTATATTTTAATTTCTAAAATAATAAATACACATTATACATTATTTTTAGTGGGCCCAGCCCCACTGGCCCTTAATGACGAGCCGCCACTGTATATATATATATATATATATATATATATATATATATATATATATATGAGCCGCTGTAGCGTAGTTGTTAGTGAACTCGTTTCTAAAGGCTGGTGGTCCCGCAATGTGCGTGGAATTTTTCGCGCGGCTCTCAGGTCGACCCAGCCTCAACTGGGTACCAGACATGCTCTAGGAAAGTAAAGGCGGCCGGTGTGATGCTGACCACATCACCCATCGTGTACCGACGGTCAATGAAAAATGCAGGCCTAACACTGTATTGACCACGAGGTATGAAAGGGTTCCTTTACTTTTACTTATATATATATATATATATATACTTATTTTTTTGGTTTTCTCCTTGTTCATGGGAGGATCATCTACTACATCGTATATCGTACATGTTCATAATTGTTTCGTTCTCCTCCTAAGCATGTCTTTCAGTTTGCTTCAATGTGTTTCATGTTATTCAGTTTGCTTCAGTGTGTTTCATGTCTTTCAGTTTGTTTCAGTGTGTTTCATGTCTTTCAGTTTGCTTCAGTGTGTTTCATGTCTTTCAGTTTTCTTCAATGTGTTTCATGTCTTTCAACATCTCTTCTGTAATGATTTCTGTACTTGCTAGGGTTTCTCGCATGATATTGTCAATTAAGTGCAAGTGAAATCAAACTTTCAAATATAACAAATATGTTTCTAATGCTTTCTTAGATAATGTATAAATCTTACATTAGCAGTTAATTAAAAAATTAAAACTGTACAAAATAAAGCAAATCTGTAGAGAACAAAAACGACATATGATGACCGGAGATGAAATATTTTGGTCGCCTGTGTGGTGCCGGGGCCCGCAAGGAAGCAAAGAATAGTACCACTGCGACCTACAAGGCATGTTGTAAGAGGCGACAGATGTAGGGGCCTAGGGAAGCTACCCTACTAAATAAAAAACATTGTAGAAATAGGATGTGCTAGCCTACGTGTAGGTGGCACAACGTACAATCACTCTTAGGCTCAGATCACATACAAATCACAGAGTGGCTAACAAGTGGTTGATACGGAACGTTCGAGGAAGAAGAAGAAGAAATTTTGACCACATTAAACACTACATCAGTTTGGAGAGAAAAGTAATGGCAGACATAGCTCCTGGAGTACGAGGCAGGGGACGACCAAGAAGGAGGTGGCAACAGGATATCAAAGAAATCTTGAACATAACGCTGGATGAGGCCGGAGAACCTGCAAGAGACAGAGAGCTTGTCAGGCGGGCTGTTATAAATACGAAGTTCCGCAAGGAACATGTTTTTACTTGAGAGAAAAACGAAGTTATTGTTTTTTACAGAAACCATTGTTTAACAAAACAAACAACAGGAAAACAAAACCCACAGACAATTGTTTTCAGTCCAAGAACATGATTTTTATATCGAATTTCGAACGTTTTAGGATATGTCGTGCATTTTGTTTTTATTTCATCTTCTTAGATATCGTACGATGAAGCAATAATTGTCAAAACTTGTTATAATTCTAACAAAAATGTATGCAGTGAGGCTGACAAAAATTGTTTTTTTTATTGTTGTTGTATAATTATTTCGTTTGGTTGAATAGACTTCATAAAAATGCATTGTGTTTACAAATATTTTTATATGTTGTCCGTTGGAGTTGTTATTGTACTTTTGGTTTCATTTTGTATTTAATAATTTTATAATTCAATTACATTATACATTTTATTTTAATTTGTGACGTGGTGTTCTTTTCATTATTTGTTTTCCCCCTACTCGCATGTTCCATCTTAATTATATAATTGACTGTGTGTGTTTGTGTATGTGTGTGTGTGTGTCATAGAGAAGAACAGCAAGCAAACACCAAACTCTGCAATCATGAAAGTTGAGATGCCTTTTCTTGCAGAAATGTGTAGGTCATCGTAACCATATTCAACTCTTTACGTGATTTCTTTATCATGTTATGAGCTAGTTACATTCGTTAAAAATTGTTTGCATTCATTTCATAGCGTGCTCACTCAGTCATTATATTAGGTCATTTAGCATGTGGCGTGGTAAACGGAAAAAAACGTAGTAGCACCCATTGTGAACGGGGAAAATCAATACTTTGTTTATCAAAACACATGAGATAAATTTTATTTGAATCCTCAACGAGTGTTAAATGTATTGTGAAAGGTACTCATCCAAAGATGTAAGAATTAAAAGTTGCAATTTGTGAACGATGGTTATATAGAAATCTCAACAAGTAAGTGATTCTGAAATTCACATTGAGAAGTTTGTGACTTCTGAAAAATATATCCGCTTTTTTTCTATTATGGAAACATACATTTCTTGAGGTTTTACAATTTTAAACATAATGTAATATCAATCAATCAATCAAGTGCCGTGCCTGCTGGCGTATGCGATCATGTATCTCCACACCTGTGTGTCTCTGGTACAATCTGTCAACTCCGTCACCGATCAATTGCCGAATCACTACTTCATTTTGTCCAGAATTTTGTCACTTTGTCTCCCTTTATCTCTTTTCCTCTGTATTTTGCCTGTTGTAACCAAATGTTCTAAACTGCCGCTTCTAATTATATGTCCGAACAAACCTTGAAAGTCTGCTTCTTATTCGATTGATTATATATCGATTTGAATCTGTCTCCGACAAGATCATTTAATTGGTCTTTATAGCTGTCCATGGAATTTTCAACATTCTTCCGAGAAGCAAAATGTAATTTACAATTTTAAAATTTTGAATATTTAATGGAATGATTTTCTTATCATGCAGTGTATCGATGTGTATAGTTTTAGAATCGTATTTTATCTTTGATATATTGCACAAGGTGTCGGATGTAATCAACATGTTACATCCCATGTCGGAAACTTTACATCCCAGGTTTTCTCACGAACCAAATTAAAGCTGGTTCGACCAGAGAGCTGTTGTAGTTGTAACAAATTATGTAAGTAAATCCAACGTGACACTGTAGTAAAGCTAGTTCTTATGAAAGGTTATACTCCAAAATCATTTCTTTTATCATAGAAGCATAGGCAGAGTTTCATGGACAGACAAACAAGTTTTAGGAAAACTAGGCATGAAGAAATAATTATTAAGAGAAATCAAATTCAGACAAGTAAAGTATTTTGGGCACATAAAAGACATGACACCATGATAAAATCTTTACTAGAGGGGAAAGTTGAGGGGAAGAGCAAGAGGAAGACCGAGAGATAAGTGGGAGTGAAACTTTAAGAAATGGACAGGTCTGGCAGAGTACAACACCAAGGCGAAAGACAGAGGATGTTGTAGATTCATTGCAGCCAACCTTCGATGTGGAGACGGCACCTGATGATGATGATGAAAACAAAAAATAAGCAGTACATTACGTTTAACTATTATATATATATATTATCAGAACTATTATATATATATATTCATCTAGATATGTATTCGTCTCCTACAGTTATACGTTACGTAGGGACTGCAAATAATTCCTTATACCGCTCTATCTTGGGTAACTCGCTCAATATCTGTATTCAACTTGAGTCCCAAAATTTCTTGCCTCTCTCCGCAAAGTTCTTTTCAGGGTTTCCCTAGGGCGTTCACTTCTACTTGAATCCTTTACCTTCCACTTAAATACCTGCTTTGGTTTTCTGTGATAATTTTTTCTATAGGGATGCGCAGCATATCTCCATCTTTTCCTTTTTATAACAATTGTTACAAGTGGTTGAACAGACATTTCTCTTATTTCCTCTGTCTATATTCTCTTCGTGTCCCGATTGACACATACGGATTCCACAAGATACCTCCACTGTTGCCGTTCTGCTACCTTTCTACCTACCGTCTCCCACGTCAGGCCACACTCCTTCAACTCTCTCTCCACAGTTCTTCTCCATGTTTTCTTTGGACGTCCATGCCTTCTCTTCCCATCCTCTGTCCATCTTAGAGCTGTCCTATCCAATGCCCCTAATGACATACGACATACATGTCCAATCCATCTCCATCTTCGTCCTTTAATGATGGTCTCCAAGGATGCACAGTCTGTTCGTTTCAAAAGCTTCTCATATGTTATGGTATTTGGCCAGAAAATGTGCAGGGTCTCTGATTTCATCACTTCTCGTGAATTCGTCCCTATAAATATAATTTACTAAATTATATTTGTCGTTCTCGTATTTTATTGATCAATTGTTCCTAGAAATTAGATTTAATGGCGTCTACTTTATTGTGAGTAGTTTCATCAATAGTTCGTTCTTTATAAAAGTTAGCACCTACAGTTCTGTTGTCCTATTGTGATTACTTGTGTCACATGACCATATTGTACTATCAAGTTGACAGGACAAAATAAATACTCCATCGCCATCTTGTCTCGGTCGGTTATTTAAGATATCAACAGCCATCATATCAGCCATTGCTACAATCACGAGTCCCATGGAGATTAATTATCAGATTATTCATCTACCTCACATGTGTTGTTAGCACAAGAAAAGGTCACCAGTCAATGTGTCGCGTGTCACACAGCGATGATTGATGCACGAACATTTTAGATTTCATCAGATTCCATTAAACCGACATATTTCGGACATTTTTCTACTTAATATAAAATACTGTGAGACCTAAGAGAAGGGAAATTACATAATATAAAATACTGTGAGACCTAAAGAGAAGGGAAATTACATAATATAAAATACTGTGAGATCCGGGAAGAAGGGAAATTACATAATATAAAATACTGTGAGATCCGGGAAGAAGAGAAATTACATAATATAAAATACTGTGAGAGCTAAAGAGAAGGGAAATTACATAATATAAAATACTGTGAGAGCTAAAGAGAAGAGAAATTACATAATATAAAATACTGTGAGACCTAAAGAGAAGGGAAATTACATAATATAAAATACTGTGAGACCTAGAGAGAAGAGAAATTACATAATATAAAATACTGTGAGACCTAAAGAAAAGGGGAAATTACATAATATAAAATACTGTGAGATCTGGGAAGAAGAGAAATTACATAATATAAAATACTGTGAGATCCGGAAAGAAGAGAAATTATTCCTCTTTCTCCTACATTTTAACCCATTTTCTGTGTACTTTTGCCACAAAACTATTTGGGTGACTTGTTGTCGGATCAGTGGAGCAACTGGCCTAATGGATTAGAGTACGGACTCCCATTCGAGAGACGTGGGTTCAATCCCTCGCAAATCCATGAATGTTTTCTCTGTCGGGGCATAAATAAAAATCCTAACCTGAATAGGTTCAAGGCGACTGCACTAGCCATGAAGCCATTAAATTCCACAGGCTCATCTTCTCCCTGTCCTATACTTTCCTATCAAGCCCTGTTACATACAGTTACAATAGTTTTTTTCTCTTGTTTCCACCTGATCTCAGCATTGTGTGTCTAGTAATTCATGTGAGTCTTTGCTAGTTTTAGAGTTCTCATATGCGATAGATGGAAACAGGGAGATATGATATTGAGCAGTCTTACAGAATGACATGGAAATTGTCATCAACAGAATTGAACCCCCAACGCTGGAGATAGACAGTTGTGGTTATACATTCTCTGAAACGTCTGCAGGCGCGGAATTGTCTTTCTTCATGTTGTGACGTCACAAGATCTCAAATACCTGTAGGTACGGAAGCTGTTGATAACAGTAGTAATGTTGTCTTAATATCGACATTTTGTGGTGTTTATTTTATGTGTGTTCTAAATCTATATTCTCTACTTTTGCAGACATGCAATCTTCTTCTTCTTCTTCAAACGCTGCATATCAATCATTTGTTAAACCACTCTGTGTGATTTGTATATGATCTGAGAGTAAAATCGATTGTACTATGCGCCAGTTATGCACCTACAAGTAGGCCAGCACATCCGATTTCTGCTACGCTTTTTATGAAATAGGGAAGTTTTCCAAGGCCCTTCCCCCAGTCGCCTCTTTCGACATACCTTGTAGGCAGCAGTGTTACTATTTTTTGCTCCCTTGAAAGCTACAGCAACACACGGGCGGCAGACATGCAGCGATAGCTGATGTCATTATTTATTTTTCTCGATCCAACATCATAAACACAGCTACTGTGAGATCGTTGACGAGGATTCGCTTCGTGCCAGTTTATGTCAGTTATCAGTTATCAGAGGAGTATCATCATATCACTCCGGACATGTCCATACATGCTCCGATATCCGCCTCAACAAATCCAGCAGCGTCCAGTGGCGAAACACGCAAATTTGATTTTGATTAATCAATCTATTTACATCTTCTTCTTCTTCTTCTTTGCGTTCGTTCTTTACGACCAATTTTAATCACTCTTTGTGATATGTTTGATCTTTGCCAAGAACGTGTGTACGTTGCACATTGGTTTGGTAGGCCCCTAAACGCATAGACTTGTACACATTTAGGACACATGCATCCGATTTCAGTGAAACCTCCTTAGTCGCCTCTTACGACATGCGTGGCAGGTAACAACGGTTCTATTCTTTACACCCCAAATTTGGGCCCCGGTAACCACTCGGGAGATCTATTTACATATTTAGTATGTCATTTTTTTCGGACTGTACCAATATTGATACACATCTCTCTCAGTCTGGTCTTCTTCTTTTGTCGTCAAACTGCTACCGGGTTGTTGCCCAGTGTCGTTGTTTTTTGTTTTTGTCTTGCGCTGTTCTGGTGGCTTGTGTGATTATTATTTTTGCTCTTTCATAGGATTCTGCTACGCCATCTAATCATCTTTTCCGTGGTCTTCCTCTTGCCTTCTTTATCGATGTTATGTTGTAGTAGACTCTGTATCCTGTGGAGTTTGGATGCATTCTTATTAAGTGTCCAAGCCACTTCATTCTTTGTTTCTCTATGTAATTCAAGAACGGTTTTGTGCCAACTTTCTTTCTTATGCTGATGTTGGTGATTCTGTCTGTTCTGGTGTTGTTGGTAACTTTTCGCAGGCAACGCATTTCACATGTAGTTATATTTTGTGACTGCGCTTTGTTCAATGTCCATGTTTGGCTCTGGTAACACAAAGTACGTATAAAAATGCTGTTGATCATCTGTTGCTTAGCTGCCTGTGAAATTTTTGGATGCCTTAATAATGGGGCTAGCTGGTAGGTTACAGCATTTGCTTTTGGTACTCTAGTCTCCATCTCTATCTAGTCTTCCGTCTTCTGTGAATATGCTTCCTAAGTATTTGAATTCTTTCACTTGGTTTATTTTAGTGCATTGACATGGATGTCTAGATTATTATGTTTTCTTCCCATATTCATTAGTTTTGTTTTAGTGTTGTTGATTTTCATGTCATGATTTATACAATTTTTGTTCAAGGTGTAAGTCTGGCCAGCGAGTGGAAATTCGTGCCAGCTTATATCAGATTTGTATGTTATAGACTTTCTTATGAATAGTAATTACCCTGGTGCCGTTTCGCTATGTTATGTTGTCATTCTGTTATGTTGTCTCAGTTTCCTGCCAAATTTCTGGAAAAATAACTGAATCAAGGCTGGAAAGTTATGTTAACCAGCCATAAAGCTGTATATGTGGCTTAGAGATTAAGTGTTCACATCTAGTTCCTAAGGTATTCGCTTCACTCTCTCGTCGAGGTTTTGGAATATTTTTCCAGAGTTCACTGATATCAGTGGAAATGAGATTGAGTTCCTAGTCCTATCGGAGACGGACGATAAAACGTAGGTCCTGTGTTCATGTTGGGCACGTAAAAGAAACCTCGGCAATTCAAAATCGATAAGAGCAGACTGAGAAACCTCTAAACGAGCAAATATTCATTAGAAAAATTGTTTAAATTTAAGTTTCTTCAAAATATTTTCATTATCTTATAAATTAAATCGGAGACACTCTCCGGCGCCATGGAGTTCGCCGAAGAGATATTCATGTGTAAGAAAGAGATTGGAACACACAAGGTTACTCAACGAAGTGCAATGATGATGGTCCTATCATTCAATCAATAAAACAGATGTATATGTTGTTTATTATCTATGTAGTATCTTCAGCCCACGTTATAGAACAGCACGGATGGAGCAAAAATGTAAAAATAGAAAGGCAGTAAAAATCTCCACAAGTGAAAGTATACCTTGCCCACACTGTACAGGAACATTTCAAGCCCGCATCGGGCTCACTAGTCATCTACGCACACACAGACAAACATAACGCAACTACATTCCCTTTGGATGAAAATTGTGTGGTCATCATCACCCGTGATAGACGAGCATTAGTATGTAGTTTCTTGTATGGGACTTGCAGATCTCGCAACAACAAGCTCATAAACTATGTGTAGCTCGATCTGATCATGTATGAAACACATAATATCATGTGAAATTATATCTATCTCTCGCGATCACCGCCCAGACCGATGTACCAAACCTCCCTATAAAATTATATTCATGTGAAAATCTGATTCATACAGCCTTAGCATTGGTGTGTTTTACTTCACATCTTCAGCACCATTTGGAGCTCTGGTGCTTATCCTTCGGCAATGTGTCCGGTTTCAGCCAGCGTTTACTCGGTTCGCTCTCCGTTCTGTAGCCATCCTGTGTTTTTTTACGGTGTGGGGTAGCTAGTCCCACTCCTAACCTCCTTAGTCGCCTCTTACGATATACGTGGCAGGTAACAGTGGTTCTATTCTTTACACCCCAATTTGAGCCCCGGCAACCACTCGGACGATGTGAAATTATATTATTTCTTTTAATAGAAAATAGTTCCTTACGTGGTCGATAATTAGATTTCAAATTACTGAAGCAATCGCCTTCAGGTGATATGGTATAGAGTGCGACTGTCTCAACAATAGGCTTACGGACTACATGCGGTGTAACGCGGTTCCCGTGAAAGATTCATCTAACTCGGAATTAACCCTTTCACACCGTAATATGTGTCTACCTCTGGACGCATTTATATTGCATTATCCAGTATCCTGGATTTGCGTCATCTTAAAAAATACTACGAGCCATTATATGGGCTGAGAGAAGCGAAGGGTTAAATCATTTATATTACTCATATTTGCACGAAGAGACACTTAATTAAGAGATGTCATCAGTTCATGCCGAAACCTCTTACGTGTTTGTCTCTGGGTTCTTTCACTCCAAGATTTGGTTTCTCAAACATATCCATTGTTGAAATGTCCTATTCTCTCTCTCTCTCTCCTGATAATATTTATAACTTCTATCAACCATCTTTCCTCGAGCTTTGCGACCTTTGATCTGTGTAGAATGTACAATGACCATCAGTGACACACACAGTGGAAGGTGAGCACACATCGACTAATCACCAGTTCCTGCTTGGTACTTATTATTAACTTGACAATTGACTACAATATAAACCAACTATGACCTATGACATATCCAATAAAATGAGAAAACTAGTCACGACAGAGATGAAGTATCTACACAGAATGCTATTAGTATCAAGAAGAGACCGGTTTAGAAATGAAGACAAAAGTGGGTACAACATCAGTTCTAAACTACATCAATAAACAACAAAATAAATTGTCAGACCTCATAAACACATTACCAACAACGTGCCTCAAAGAGAAATGTTACTCCGAGACACTGGATAATAAGCAAAAGGTGGACATCAGAGATAACAGAGGCGATGAAAAAATATAAGCGCACACAAAGGTTCGTTCTAGCAATCTCTTCGTATCCTAACGCTGTGGTGTAAGAGAGGAATAGAGATAAGAAAGAAAAAGAATAATTAGATGAAAGAAGACAGGCTACAGATGTCCTCCGTATTGGATTTCAGGTCATCGTTTTCAGCTCAACCGACGAGGCACCGATTTCTCTGATTTTTCTCCTCCACATTTACTCGCCAATAATTTTCTGTTGCCCACCGAATCCTCTTTTTCTATGTGAACCCTAGCCAAACGTATATTTGTTTAAGATGTTTGGTTGTTTCCAGAGGGTGCGCTCAATTCATCGACACTTTCTTTCTGCAGTTGTAATGGTTTTTACTGATACAGCGAAGTAGAACGAGAACAATGGACGATATAGCTGAGTACATATAACTTAACCTTTTCAAACCCAGAATAAAAGAGTTGTAGGACCAACTCGAGCATCAGTTCCACAAGTGAAATAAAAACTGGTCCGCCTACCTACCGCATACTGGGCTTTGAAATAACAAGTGACTAGCATTTTACTACCCTGTAAATGCTAAGGAGCATTTTCCATTTTCAAAATTAAAACTATCGCAATAAAACTGAACATCAAATCGAACATATTTTTTTCTCAAGTTTATGCAGTTAATTATACTCTTAACCTACGTATATCTTCTTCCCTTTCGTTCATTCTTATCTACCAAGTTAACAGATCTTTGTTGTAACCCGTTCGTTCATTCTTATCTACCAAGTTAACAGCACTTTGTTGTAACCCGTTCGTTCATTCTTATCTACCAAGTTAACAACACTTTGTTGTAACCCGTTCGTTCATTCTTATCTACCAAGTTAACAACACTTTGTTGTAACCCGTTCGTTCATTCTTATCTACCAAGTTAACAGCACTTTGTTGTAACCCGTTCGTTCATTCTTATCTACCAAGTTAACAGCACTTTGTTGTAACCCGTTCGTTCATTCTTATCAACCAAGTTAACAGCGCTTTGTTATAACCCGTTCGTTCATTCTTATCTACCAAGTTAACAGCACCTTGTTGTAACCCGTTCGTTCATTCTTATCAACCAAGTTAACAGCACTTTGTTGTAACCCGTTCGTTCATTCTTATCAACCAAGTTAACAGCGCTTTGTTGTAACCCGTTCGTTCATTCTTATCAACCAAGTTAACAGCACTTTGTTGTAACCCGTTCGTTCATTCTTATCTACCAAGTTAACAGCGCTTTGTTGTAACCCGTTCGTTCATTCTTATCTACCAAGTTAACAGCACTTTGTTGTAACCCGTTCGTTCATTCTTATCAACCAAGTTAACAGCGCTTTGTTGTAACCCGTTCGTTCATTCTTATCTACCAAGTTAACAGCGCTTTGTTGTAACCCGTTCGTTCATTCTTATCAACCAAGTTAACAGCACTTTGTTGTAACCCGTTCGTTCATTCTTATCTACCAAGTTAACAGCGCTTTGTTGTAACCCGTTCGTTCATTCTTATCTACCAAGTTAACAGCACTTTGTTGTAACCCGTTCGTTCATTCTTATCTACCAAGTTAACAGCACTTTGTTGTAACCCGTTCGTTCATTCTTATCTACCAAGTTAACAGCACCTTGTTGTAACCCGTTCGTTCATTCTTATCAACCAAGTTAACAGCACTTTGTTGTAACCCGTTCGTTCATTCTTATCTACCAAGTTAACAGCACCTTGTTGTAACCCGTTCGTTCATTCTTATCAACCAAGTTAACAGCACCTTGTTGTAACCCGTTCGTTCATTCTTATCAACCAAGTTAACAGCACTTTGTTGTAACCCGTTCGTTCATTCTTATCTACCAAGTTAACAGCGCTTTGTTGTAACCCGTTCGTTCATTCTTATCAACCAAGTTAACAGCACTTTGTTGTAACCCGTTCGTTCATTCTTATCTACCAAGTTAACAGCGCTTTGTTGTAACCCGTTCGTTCATTCTTATCTACCAAGTTAACAGCACTTTGTTGTAACCCGTTCGTTCATTCTTATCTACCAAGTTAACAGCACTTTGTTGTAACCCGTTCGTTCATTCTTATCTACCAAGTTAACAGCACCTTGTTGTAACCCGTTCGTTCATTCTTATCAACCAAGTTAACAGCACTTTGTTGTAACCCGTTCGTTCATTCTTATCTACCAAGTTAACAGCACTTTGTTGTAACCCGTTCGTTCATTCTTATCTACCAAGTTAACAGCACTTTGTTGTAACCCGTTCGTTCATTCTTATCTACCAAGTTAACAGCACCTTGTTGTAACCCGTTCGTTCATTCTTATCAACCAAGTTAACAGCACTTTGTTGTAACCCGTTCGTTCATTCTTATCTACCAAGTTAACAGCACTTTGTTGTAACCCGTTCGTTCATTCTTATCTACCAAGTTAACAGCGCTTTGTTGTAACCCGTTCGTTCATTCTTATCAACCAAGTTAACAGCGCTTTGTTGTAACCCGTTCGTTCATTCTTATCAACAAAGTTAACAGCACCTTGTTGTAACCCGTTCGTTCATTCTTATCAACCAAGTTAACAGCACCTTGTTGTAATATGTGTTTCGGACTCTCTGTGGTCGTTGCCTTAAGTTCCGAAGCCGGTAGGTTTGAATCCAGACCGCGCGATTCTATTCATAAATGTGGTTTTTTTTGCAGAGAGCCATAAGATTATTAACTGAGCAACTGAGTTCGTACCTAACGTAATACTCTCATTAGATGGCATGTCATTTTTGGGGAAAGGGACCGAGCCAGATGGGGTAAAACCCAGTGCAACGAAGTCAACCGTTTGTATTTAGATCCTTTATAAACTTTGAAATCTGTGTGGCTTTCGCCGAGAACATGAGTACGTCGTGCCCACTAACAAAATGAAACCAGATCTAACAATTATGTCAAATATCTCTCAGAAAGATTGAATTCATGTATCTACTAACTTTAACTATTATAATAACATTTCTTCTTCTTCTTATTCCTGAAAAAGAAGACACCAAAAAAAAACCTGGCCAACAATGGCGGAATGCGGGAGGGCCATTCAGAGTCTGAACTGTTTGATTCTGAACAGGACTTTGCTAGCGCATTTTCGCCATGTTTGGTCGGGTATTTTCCGGTTTCGTTTGCCGAGCTACTCAGTTAGTGCTTGAGCAACGCTGTGAGCTATGACTGTTACATGGAATGCTTTTTGCTGTGTCAACCGTGCGTTTGTTGTGTGTATTCAGAAAATGGCGGACAGCGGTTCTGACGAACAAGCTCAATCTGCCGTACGCAGTTATATTGCGAGCGCAGAAAGCTGGATTTTGTCATGATTGATGTTCCTTCGACAAGAATTGCAATTCAAGTGATTATTCATTCTGGAATTAGTTCACACAGGAAACATTTCACAGTTGTTAGTATTTCGTGTGATTTTCATTGGCACAGGAACGGAGCAATTATGGGGTGACCTGTTGCAGTGAAGTTGGAACCGTACTTATGAACTATGAACTTCTTCTTCTTCATCTTTCAAACTCCCAACGGAGCACATATCTTCAACAAACCTCTTTGCAGCCATTTCTCTCTCTCTCTCTCTCTCTTGACATCGTTTCCAACTCTTTCCACGTCTTGCCTGTCCTTTTAATATCAGTCTCCAGCTCTCTTCTACGGTATTTCTAGGCAGGGCCGTGCTGTGATATGATACAGGGAGGCGACCGCATCAAGCGGTACCATAAGGGGGCGGCATAAGCAACGAAATCAAAATACAATTTGAACCATTCAATAATAAAAAATCTCTACGCAACGCCTTCTCTATATTGGTCTATGTTACTCTGATATTGATGTATACGATTTATGATTTATTTTAGGCCTCTGTCTAAGCGCTTTCGGTACCCTTTGAGTTCGGTTTCTGGTGCAGGTGTATCGTTGGCGAGAGCTCGCCCTAAGACTTTAAAGAAAAAACATTAAACAAGGGTGACATTTCAAAGACATGCATCATACTGAGAAAATATACCGTGCTGTCCTATTTCAGGTCATGTTGACCTATACGATCGACAATTCAGGTCACGTGGGTTGTTTTAGTATTGTTTGTTTAGTTACTACGAGTTGACGATTATCCTCGATTTCAACCGATAACGTTTTCCAACAACAAATGTAATCCGTTTAGAAATAAACATTTTAAATAATTTAAACCAAAATCGATTTGTGTGTGACATGGGTCACGTGAAAACATAATTGAAATATTGTTTCTGCATTTCTGACGCCCCCATATGTGCTCAGTCCTATTCTGGTTTTTCACAGTGTCAATATCATAGTACTTGAACAGTAGTTCCGACAACGATTCGGAATTTTCATCAACTCAGAATGTGAGTGTATCCAGTCTAGAGCAGAGATGTCCAAGGTTTTGTTTTATATTAGGCCGTCGATGATGGGACGAAACTGGGTGGAGGTACTAGTACTGACAGGGATCAGAGAAATCACCTTCAGTTTTGTCCCTGGGCATGCAGTCGTCGAACGAGTTGATAAGTTGGCTGGCATGGCTACGATATCAGAGGAAGCTGCAATGGACCGAAATGATATTCTTAACGCAATGAGAGAATCTTTCCGAACATAAGAGTTTCAGGGTTGCTAATCCCACTCGCTGACCAGACTGAGAGAGATGAGCATCAATATTGGTGCAGCCCGAAAAGAACGACATACCAAATATGCAAAACGACTGATTAATCAACATCATCCTGGCGTGTTGGGGCCGCTTGACGCTCCTGGATTTATTGAGGCGGAGATCGGGGCCACTATGGACATGAGAGCCGCGGTAACGTAGTTGTTAGTGAACTCGCTTCTCAAGGCTGGTGGTCTGGGTTCAACTCCCGCGGTGCGCGTGGAATTTTTCCCGACCGCGACGGCTCTCAGGTCGACCAGCCTCAACTGGGTACCATACATGCTCTGGGAAAGTAAAGGTGGCCGGCGTGATGCTGACCACATCACCCATCGTATGCCGACGATCAATGAAAAATACAGGCCTAACACTGTATTGCCCTATATACCACGAGGTATGAAAGGGTTCCTTTACTTTTACTTTTACCTTTACTATGGACATGCCCGAAGTAAAAAATAAAGGAACCCTTTTATACCTTGTGGTATATAGGGTAGTACAGTGAGAAACAATAGACCTGTATTTTTCATTGACCGTCGGCACACGATGGGTGATGTCGTCAGCATCACACCGACCGCCTTTACTTTCCCAGAGCATGTATGGTACCCAGTTGAGGCTGGGTCGACCTGAGAGCCGTCGCGGTCGGAAAAAATTCCACGCCCACTGCGGGAGTTGAGCCCGGACCACCAGCCTTGAGAAGCGAGTTCACTTAACAACTACGCTACCGTGGCTCTCGGACAGGTCCGGAGTGCTATGATGATAGTCCTCTGATAACTGTTAACTGATAGGCCGTATCTTATTGATAGTTGTGGGTGCGCAGGTGTCATGTGATGATTGCAATACTACTTCTAATAATAATAACAATAGTAATGTTAATATAAATGAAATGTCAACGCTTTTCGCAGGAAAACTAAATCAAATGTGTGATGTTAGGGGTCAGAAGAATGGTTACAAAAGAAAACAAGATTGCAAAAACTGTAAGATCATGTTCATGGAAGAGCTGCGAATAAAAATAGATAAGTTGTGTTTTCTTTAAATCTGAATAATGATAAAGCCGGTAGATTTTTATTTTTTATTTTTTCCGATCCAGAAGCACTTTAGCTGAAAGCTCTTCGGTTCGGTGTCATAGACATCGTAACCCTTCGGTTCGCTGCCACGAACACCGTAAATCTGGGGAACCTGTAGCTTTTCTGCCAGTCCCCGGAGTTGAACCCGCACTTACAGAGGACTAGTCACCCGTAGTCCAACGCGCTACGAACACGCTGGGAACGCGGGCATGCCGGCAAATAAAAATATGACGCCCTCATTGTGTGTCACGAGTACCACGATTGTGACCGCGGGCGTCGTGTTGGACAGTTCTGTTCCAGAGAATCGATTATATCGGGAATAAAAGCCTACATTTTGGTGGTTATATACGCCCCATGTGCTGCCTGTGCTCTCAAGAGGAATAACGATTAGTAACACTACGACCTACAAGGCATATAGTAAGAGATGCCTAGGGAAGGTACCATAGTAAATAAAAAGCTTCACAGAAATGGGATGTTCTGGCCTACTTGTAGGTACATAACTGGCACAACGTACGATCGCTCTTATTCTTGGATCACATTCAAATTACAACGAGTAGTTAACAAGTGGTCGATATGAAGTGCTCGAAGAAGAAGAAGAAGAAGAAGAAGAAGAAGAAGAGACTTCCTATACGGCAGAAACAACATGTATAGTCAGACAGTAAATCCATATCGTATCTTACAGTATTCCATACAAATTCTACAATAAGGATATCCTCTTGTATGAGAATCGCTTATATTGAGTGGGAAATTGACAAAAAACACTTTACATTTACCACATGATAATTTGTGTACATAGAAAAAGTGTACAGACAGCCATGTCAAAAATAATAAAGAAAAGAGAACATAGCTTTGAGAATGGTGGCGAACAATAACAGAACAATCGTGCTGGATTTTTCTAAAGGTGTTAGTAAAAAGGTTTAAATCCATTGACTGCATTCATCCCACAGCAATCACATTGTAAATCTTTTATGTGCACTGTCATCCTGTGTGACAGATAAGGATTTGAGTTTTATTTTAACAGTTGAAAATTATTTGTTTGTCTTTGTTTTTATATCAAGAACTCACGGAATGAAGTTAGTGGTAGTTTGTGAAGAGGTTGAAGTCATTGTGACATAACGCCTGAACACATTGTTCCTGGTACAAATTACAATTGAAAGGATACTAGATTAAGATGTCATGTCAGATTGTTTGTTTCTAACCCAGAAATTTCTTGTTGTAATGAATCTTTTTCAAATACAAGGAAGTTGTGAAATGCTGACAATAATAATCACATGCTTAGCGAGAGTAAGCCATCAGGTTATTAATGGTAACATGATCACTTAATCGATTAGTTCTGATATTAGTTATCAGTTAGTTATTGGTTATATTAAAATTCAATTTCTTAGACTTGACATTAGCAGAATTCTAAGAGCATTGATATTCCCAGTGTCAACGTATGGGTGTGAAGCATGGACATTTAACAAAGGCAGTGAAAAAGATATATGTGCTTTTGAATATAAGTGTTACAGAAGAGTCCTTCGTATATCATGGAAGAGAAGAGAACAAATGAAGCTACCCAGGAAGAACTCAGAATCAAAGGAAACTGGATGATGCTGCAAATAAGAAAGAGAAAATTGAAGTATTGTGGACATATATACACAAAGGGTTGGAGAAGATCATTATGGAAAGAGAAATCCTGAAAAAGAAAAGAAGAGGAAGGCCACGGAGAAAATGGATTCAGGGTGTAACTGATGGTTTTAACATGACTGGTGCAGAGGTGCGACATGTGGCCTTTGAGAGAGCAAAATTTCGAAGGACTGTTGGGGTGGAAAAGTTCTGCTTAGGACAAGCTATTTAGTGATGATAATGACATTAGTAGAGAGAGAGAGAGAGAGAGAGAGAACAATTATGAAAGTTTGATTTCATGGCACGGAAAAATGTCAACATTCAAACTGATAGTCAGCACCAATGACAGACGTTTATGAAGATGTATGATCTTCTACGCGAGCTGCAACAGCACATGATGACGATAACAGTACCTGGTTGCACCCCTGGTTCGGTTTCAATGTTAGTACATATAACGTTTGTCTGATAACTTAGGAGAAGTTAACTGCAATGTCATATCAATACTTGATGATCTAAACTAGAAGTACATCAGAAGCATGAAAAGTCCCGTCAATATAACGGGGAGACTGATAATACGAAAAGCAAGCTTTCACGCAAAAAGCAGACAGAATAAAAAAAAACAAAGCGCACTGACTACGTCTGAATTCCTATATTTTTATTTTTAAAACTCTTCCTGGATGGCATAACTTCTCAGTGAGATTCTTGTGTTTGAAGATACATTTGTCTTGCTAGATTCTACTCTGAATTAAGACATACTCTCTATCTTTCTCTTTCTTTCGTCTCACTCACTCTCTATATAAACCTGCACTTAGCTGGCACGTTTCCTCCCACCTTCACTTACTTTCTCTTTCTTTCATCTCCTCACTCCCATATATATCTGCACTTCGCTCGCACGTTTCCTCCCACCTTCACTTACTTTCTCTTTCTTTCTCACACTCTTTTCTGTCCTACCCTCACTCTCTGCTTCACTTTATTCCATTTCATCCCTTTTTCTGTCTTTTTCTCTCTCCCCTTCCCTCTTTCTTCCTCTCTACCATTCTCTATCTCTCTTTATCTGTCTGCATTTGTCTTTCACTATCTTTGCCAACTATAATCAAATAACAAATATTATTCCAGACTATTTACAAACAAATAACGAACAGTCTAAAAATATATCTAATCCTTTATGTAGATATAAACAAGATCTGTCTTATATCTCTTCATCTTATAATCTCTAAGATAAGAAACTATACGTTAATTTTAATATTGAAATCATGTCCTGGTGCGGTCAAATAATATTTCTCAATTTAAACAGCCAACATTTTCGTGACAAGCTCATGTTATGTTATGTTGGACCCAATACTAGGGTAATGTGCACTCTCATTGTATGTCAGTTGTTCTACTACTAGGGTACTGTAAACTTTAATTTTATGTCAGTTGTTCTAGTACTAGGGTACTGTAAACTTTCATTTTATGTCAGTTGTTCTATATATATATATATGCAAAGGAGTGGTTGATCCCACGGTGGGCAAGTTTGGAAGCAAATTCGTTTCAGAGGATTTTACAAAAGGTAAAAATAGACCTCACCGTTCCGAAAGCAATGCCAAACTACTGAACGTATAAGTGGTGCCTAGAAAATCAACGACCTATTTACTGTGGTTGATGGCTACGTCCTGTAAAGGATATGTCACGATTTTCATTTCAATGGTTGTTCAGGCCAAATACAATAGCGAATGAAGAGCTATTAAAATAAAAAAAAAACTGTGTGTCGCTGAAGACTATAGTTAAAAGGCGAAACTGGGGGTGGATTTGTTGTGTATGTTGTATACCAGATGGAGCGGCCATGGATCGAATAGATATTCTTCACGCATTGGGAGAGTCTTTCCGAACAGAGGAGTTTCAGGGCAGTGAGTCCCACTCGCTGACCAGATTGAGAGAAATGGGTATCAATATTGGTGCAACCCGAAAAGAACGACATACTATATATGCAAAGAGATTGATTAATGAACATCGAACTGGTGTTGTGTTGGGCCGCTGGACGCTTCTGGATTTTCTGAGGAGGAGATCGGAGCACCTAAGAACATGTACGGAGTGCTATGATGATAGTACTCATATAATTGATAACTGATACCAGTGTGGTCATTGACTAAAACAGCTCTCCGATGGACTTCTTCTTCTTCTTTTGTCGTCACACTTCTTGTCGTCTTCTGTTTTTGTCTTGCGCTGTTCTGGTGGCTTGTGTGATTGTTATCTTTGCTCTTTCACAGGATTCTGCTACGCCATCTAACCATCTTTTCAGTGGTCTTCCTCTTGCCTTCTTTCCCGATGTTCTGTTGTAGAAGACTCTGTACACTGTGGAGTTTGGATGCATTCTTATTAAGTGGCCAAACCACTTCCTTCTTTGTTTATCTATGTAATTCAAGCACGGTTTTGTGCCAACTTTCTTTCTTATGCTGATGTTGGTGATTCTGTCTTTTCTTGTGTTGTTGGTAACTTTTCGCAGGCAACGCATTTCACATGTAGTTATTTTTTGTTACTGCGCTTTGCTCAATGTCCTTGTTTGGCTCTGGTAACACAAAGGTTTCCGATGGACAGTGGATGGGAAAAGAAGGTCTGGACATTCAAAGAAAACGCGAAGAAGAATGTAGAATGAAAGTTGAAAGATTGCAACATGACATCGGAAACAGTTGGTAGAATTATCCTTTGTGGTTTACCAATAGCGCTTCAAAGCCAGAATGACACTAAACACTACACAAATACGTTAGAGAAAGGAACACATATGATCATGTCCAGAATGCAATAAAGATATTCCAAACTGAAACTAAAAATTGAAACGTTCAAAATGCTTTATAAGTTCCATCTTATGATACATATTGATTCCCATTCTGCTTTACTGATCAATCATTTCAAGAATTACTCTGAACAACGTTCGATCACTTTCATTATTCCTTCCGGGCTGACGTTTCCATGCCATCATGGGCGTGCCATTACTTTAAGGAAAGATCGTAGGGGTGGGTTAATGTACTGGGAATTATTTTTAGACTTTTTTTTTTACCCTGGAAAATTACTTTTTATAAAACAGTTTTATGCGAACGTGGTCTTCTCTATTTTCATTTAGTAAATTACCAACTACATTTTAAACAAAAATTGAATCCCCTCCCCAACCACCACCACCATCCAGACTCACCCTAGAAAAAGTATGTGGACTCCCATGCATGTCATCATGTGTTGTTTAACTTTTCTTACTCAAGTTCTATAATATATTTGTATAGGAAGACACGTCATTGTAGATTAACTAACAGAAAACTGAGGTTGCATCGTCAATCATGATTTTCAAATTGATTGTATTTGTGATGTTGTAAAACAGCTTGATTGTTTACAGTCATGTATTTGTAAAGATGTGTACATATTCTTAGTGCTAAGCACACTACTCGTTACCAGCGGTTGTTGGCCCCTACACACGTTTCATGATGAAATAATGAATGTATTTTGAATGCCTTGCTTGAGGCGTATACTCAGGATCTCCTTGAGTGAGTGACAGATGAACAAATAATGAGATATTTGAATACGTTGGGTTTTCTAGAATAGTTACATGTATCCGCCAACGCCCAGTAAGATGGCAAGGTCACCTGACCTGATAGACGCATCCCCAAAGATATTATGTAGGGGAAGCTAGCTTCTGGCAAGTAAACGGTTAGGTCACCGGTCCTTCATTACAAGGACACAGTAAAGCGTGACTTGGCCGATCCTATCCTCTCCATCTTTCAATGGCTAGGCAATGGGTGCCGTAAGAGATAATGGTAAATGGTTCGAATCCTGTGTTTGGTCATTTGTTTTGTTTTTCCGGAAGACCCTAATATTTGTGCACTGTCTATTTATTGTTGATATTCATTGTTTCCCCTGATTCCCTGGGGTTCTTACAAAATACCGCATTGTTCTCTACTGTCCTTCGAGATTTCTTTCGCATAGGCCAGACGTTCCGCCTATTCGACTGTCAAGCTCATATCATCAGTCATGTCCTCAATCCCCCATCTTCAGTGTCTTCCATTCTCCTCTATTCCATGATGCTTCCTTCCAATCTTTCATGTTTTTTTAATGTGTCCAAAATACTTTAATTTCCTTATCTTCTTCTTCTTTGCGTTCGTTCTTTACGACCAATTGTAATCACTCTTTGTGATATGTTTGATCTTTGCCAAGAACGTGTATACGTTGCACATTGGTTTGGTAGGCCCCTAAACGCATAGACTTCTACACGTTTAGGACATGTACATCCGGTTTTAGCCAAACCTCCTTAGTCGCCTCTTACGGCATGCATGGCAGGTAACAGTGGTTCTATTCTCTACACCCCAAATTTGGGCCCCGTAACCACTCGGGCGGATTTCCTGAATATTATTTGTAGCAGCCAGTTTTCCTTGATATTGAGTTCTTCCTTGATATGTCTAGATCTTCTTTCTCTGCACATGTTATATTTCTAGAACACTTTGAAATGTCCAACTCTGGATACACATAACTATCGACTGAGCACAGAAAATGTATTTACGCATAATACGATTATATTTTGTCACTGGTTACTTAGAACAAGAATGTATAGCTTTCAATTTGTTTATATGAGATCATGTGAATTTGTTTATATGAGATCATGTGAATTTGTTTATATGAGATCATGTGAATTTGTTTATATGAGATCATGTCAATTTGTTTATATGAGATCATGTGAATTTGTTTATATGAGATCATGTGAATTTGTTTATATGAGATCATGTGAATTTGTTTATATGAGATCATGTGAATTTGTTTATATGAGATCATGTGAATTTGTTTATATGAGATCATGTGAATTTGTTTAAATGACATCATGTGAATTTGTTTATATGAGATCATGTGAATTTGTTTATATGAGATCATGTTTTTTTACTTCATATTTCTGAGTTCTTCTTCAAACGCTCCATATCGACCACTTTTAAACCACTCTTTGTGATTTGTATGTGATCCAAGCCTAAGAGCGATTCTACGTTGTACCAGTTATGCACCTACAAGTAGGATAGAGCATCCGATTTCTCGACAATTTTTAGTTACTAAGGTAGCCTCTCTAGCACCCTATCTCAATCGTCTCTTACGACATGCCTTGTAGATCGCAGTGTTACTATTCTTTGCTCCCATTGAAAACCCCGGCAACACAGATCTGGACGGATCTGAGTTTTAACCCTTAAGCTGCTAAGGACATATATATACGTTTTTCCCATTCACTTCTAAAGACGCATTAACACGTCTGTTATTATCTCTCCTCTGTGGGCTAGAGATGTGTTAACACGCTATACATTTCTACTGTCATTGCTATAGGCGTACATTCACGTTTGTGACCTAGAAACAAGGAGCAGCTATTTTTAGCTCAGCCTTCAGAAAGTATGTAGCAGCGAAAGGGTTAATAACAATTCAAATCTGCACTACGCAGCCAGAGAGCCGCGGTAGTGTAGTTGTTAGTGAACTCGCTTCTCAAGGCTAGTGGTCTGGGTTCAACTCACGCACTCACTCACGTGGAACTTTCCCCGACCGCGACGGCTCTCAGATCGACCCAGCCTCAACTGGGTACCAGACATGCTCTGGGAAAGTAAAGGCGGCCGACGTGATGCTGACCATATCACCCATCGTGTGCCGACGGTCAATGAACGATACAGCGCTAACACTGTATTGCCCTATATACCACGAGGTATGAAAGGGTTCCTTTACTTTTTTTTTATTAAACTATACAGCCAAGGCAAATGAGATTTAATCGTTATCCTAAATAACACACTAGTAACCTCCAATGAGTTTTATACTGTACACCCACATACAAGAACACAATTATAAACAGTAATTGCCTATGAGGTACATAAACAGATATAGCTGTGAATAAGAAATGATATCCACCATTATCAGCTTGTATTATATGAATAGTATTGACTTCATTGCGCCAGGTGTTCCTATATGGCTCTGTCTCTATCGATAGAATTTGCACGGCATCTGCCGGGAGTGTCTGCTCAAAGCACGAACTCTGTAGGACCAGCAACAATCATAGGGTCTTCATGGAAAAATTTCACACATGTGATTCGGTCCGGATTCTCTCTCTCTCTCTCTCTCTCTCTCTCTCTCTCGCGATCGTTCTTAAGTCGTTTTTATGATTCTATTGTGATATATAAACAGCCAAACATCAAGAACGGAATGTACGTGCACAGACTTCAGTACCAATTGGAGCTCAGGTGCTTATCCTTCGGTGGTGTGTTCGATTTCAACCAGTGTTTACTGGGTTCGCTCTCCGTTAGCCTTTTGCTGTCCCCAGACAAAACCCACAAGGCAGCAGATTGGTCCGGATTCGAACATAAAACCTCCAGGACAACAGACAAATGCCTTCCCCTACTTCACCATAGAGACCCTGAATTATATTATACAGGGTGTTCAAGATAAAAGTTGCCCGATTGACAAATAAAAACTTGTACGATCAATACGTACACATGCATACAATCAAAGAAACCGTGTATGTATGAAGAAGTAAATATTGGTAACATTTTCAACGCTGACAGAAACCGATTGAATCTAGTAAAACTGAGAACAGATCTGCAAATAAATAATGGAAACAAAATATAATGTGCAGAAATGCAGTGTTAAAAATGAATAGAAATTCCTATTGGTAAATATTCCAACCTCGTATCTATTGTACAGCCAGACGTGATCGCTACCTAGACTGTCTGAATTAGAAATTGTGGAGTGTATGTTGATTTATCTGTGTTTTGTTTTGTATTCACTTTCAGTTGTTTTATTTGACCACCGGATGTCTCTGTAGCAAACTGGTTAAGGATTTTGCTTTGAGTTATGAAATACGTGAATCTGGACGGCGATATCGCCAGGTTCAAGAGTGCAATTTTCTGAAACCACAAATAGTGTTGCTGAATCGATGAGTTCAAGTTTTGTGTAATACTCCCGGCAAGGGAAAGTGCCAGTTCTGAGGAGATGGATCGAACTTTGCTGAAAAACTCGAAGCAAAGAAGTCAATTATTTGCTTTTGAAAACCTTTGTTTTATTTGATGATCATCAGTCATTATTCTAAACATAATCAAGATGTAAGTGTATAATCAAACAGTAATAACACGTTCCTAGATCTAACTATCGCAACGCATTTTCATTTTCTGTTCAAAACCCAAAGACTGGTTTATGTCGTTAATTGAATGAACGTAGAGAATGAGAAGAAAATATAAATCAGGCACTTTCATTAAAAGTTGAAAGACTGAGCACCTATGTGTGCATCCTGATTGCAGAAACATATGATCTAACCAGCTATCCAGTATTTCTTCTCATATTTCTAGTCATCATTTATTGTCTGTCCTTGACCACCTCGTTTTTTGTTTTTTCGATCCAGAAGCAGTTGAGCTTTCAGCTCTTCTGCTCGGCGCCATGGACACCGTAACTCTTCGGCTCGATACCATGGACATCGTAACCCTTCGGCTCGATGCCATGGACATCTTAACCCTTCGGTTCGGTGTCACGGACACCGTATATCTGGAGAACCTGTGGCTTTTCTGCCAGCCTGAGGAATTGAACCGGACTCACAGGGAATTTCTCACCCGTCGTCCAACGTGCTACAAACACGCTGGGCAGGCGGGGAACCACCTCGTTTACAACTAACCCAACTGTAGAACCACAGATCCTTCGTTACGTTTACGAACAATTTAAATGTATCATGCTAAACTATATCCACACATCGCTTGTGCAAATATCAATTCAAGAGGTGAATCAATTTGAACAAGAACCATTGACATGCATAGTGAGTTTGACTGAAACATCACTGCGACGTTGACTGTAATGCATATCTAATGTGTAACCTCTTTGCCAGGCTTAGGACAATACTACCAAGCTATTATCTATTGCTGTCAATATGTAAACCGCCCCGTTACAGTTCTTTTGTCTTTCGGTATTAGATTGCAACATCAGGGTCATTTCAGATCGATTTCAACATTAAACTGTCTACAATCAGTTGGTGTGTAATTGGGGCAGACTTTGACGTAGTCAAGTGGATTGAGTGCTGGCTTCTTGGTTCACAAATACAGAAAACGAGCACTGATATAAATACGCACCAATTTTTGTAACTGTAAGGAAGAACCCGTTTTTATACCTCGTGGTAAATTTAGAAAGAAGATGCTAGACCCGTATTTTTCTTTGACCATCTGGACACAAAGGAGTAACGTGGTCAACATCACTCAGATCGATTTTTTGTCCCAGTGCTGTAATGATTTTTATTTGAGATTGGGTTGACCTGACAGCTGTTTACGATAGAAAAATTCTTCAGTTTGGTATTAAACCAAAACCATATGTCTATGATGATAGTGTACTAGCTACAATGCTTCCACGGTTTTACTAGCTGCAAACCATGATTCAGATTCATCTGTAAATCAGATCTCAAATCTAACTATAAATCACTGCTCTGATCTTTAACTGTACACGTCGGCTCTGATCTCCTACTGTAAATCATTACCCTGATCTCTAACTGCAAGCAACTGCTCTGATATGTAATTATAAATCGGGTTCTGATCTAACTGTAAATTAATGATCTGATCTTTAATTGTAAACCACGGCTCTGATCTCTAACTGCGAACCTTGGCTCTATTCTCTAATTGTAAATCCCAGCTCTAATATCGAACTGTAAACCACTGCTCTGAATTATTCGTAAATCATTACCTTGATCTATACATATAAACCACGGTTCTGATCGATAACTGTCAACCACGGCTTCGATTAACTACAAACCACGGTTCTGGTCTCTAACTACAAACCACGGCTCTGATCTCTAAGTACAAACCACAGCTCTGATCTCTAGCTACAGACCATATCTATCATCTCTAACTACAAACCACGGCTCTCATATCTTACTACAAACCACAGCTCTAATCTCTAAGTACAGACCACATCTGTCATCTCTAACTACAAACCACGGCTCTGATCTCTAACTACAGACCACGGCTCTGATCTCTAACTACAAACCACGGCTCTGATCTCTAACTACAAACCACGGCTCTGATCTCTAACTACAGACCACACCTGTCATCTCTAACTACAAACCACAGCTCTAATCTCTAAGTACAGACCACATCTGTCATCTCTAACTACAGACCACGGCTCTGATCTCTAACTACAAACCACGGCTCTGATCTCTAACTACAAACCACGGCTCTGATCTCTAACTACAGACCACACCTATCATCTCTAACTACAAACCACGGCTCTAATATCTTACTACAAACCACAGCTCTGTACTAACCATACATGATATCTAACTCACATAGTAAAGGTAAAACTGAGAGAAAAACAACTGAATATCACATCATCAAATGTCAAAATCCGGTATAGATAAGTCCTTACACTTGACACTTAACGACCTCATCAATATAGTATTAGAATAACTTGATAATATTGGACGCAGCCAACAAAAGAAAAATGGGGCGTTTGTTCAGATTATTTTAATTTCCTTGTTCACCGTGAAACCACCATGGGGGCCACGTGAATTCAATCTTATCTCATCTCCATTTATTTCCTTCATTTTCCACTTTTAATTTATTTGTTCAATTTAGTCCAATTCTGGTTTCTAACGCTAACAATGAACAAGGAAGTAGACACATACGATAGGGTTTGAGTGTTTGTTTGTTTGTGTACTTGGACTTATTGATTGTGGATAGGTTGGTCGATCATTCTTCTTCTTCCTCTTCCTCGAACGCTCCATATCGACCACTTGTTAACTACTCTGTGTGATGTGTATGTGATCTGAGCCCAAGAGCGATTGTCCGTTGTGCCAGTTATGCGCCTACAAATAGGCCAGCCCATCCGATTTCTGCGATGCTTTTTATTTATTAGGGTAGCTTCCCTAGGTTGATGATTCTGAAAATAACAAAGCAAGAGAGAAAATCGAAAACTCAGAGGTTGTCACAGTAGAACACTGCCAATTGACCGTCTGTAAAGACGAAAAAGGCCATATATATAGTTTAGTATATGTGCTTCCGTTTTAAATTGTTGCCTTCTTTATGTCTTCTTTGTTGTCTTCTTTGTTGTCTTCTTTGTTGTCTTCGCTGTTCAGTGTTCTTGTTCTATGTTGTGTTCTGTGTTGTAAGTTAGCTATGCTTCCCACCACTGTTACTCAAAAAGTATACTTGCAACTACTTATGCAACGTTGTAGAAATGTTATGGCCAGTAATTATCCTTTTATTTCTGAATTAGCATTGATAACAACATATAGCAACGGAAGGAATGAGAGAATGAAAGAAAGTGTTATCTTCTATTTGACTTCTATTCATAAAATTAATTTATTAATGAATAATCTCGTTGCCAGGATACAGTAATCGCACATTACTCTAATGAAACCTGCAAGGAAGTTCTCCCCCTTTTGTATTTTCAAAATGTGTTAAATTTTGACTGCGAAACTAAACTATATATATGGCCTTTTTCGTCTTTACAGACGATCAATTGCTAAGAGTTTAACTGTGACAACGTCTGAGTTTTCGATTTTCTCTCGTGTCTTTTATCTCATACATAAGTCTCTTCTCAAAAAGACTCTGCGCCCTTGAGCAATATCGTTTTCCACACAACTCAGACATCAGCTAGTTTTTCCCATGTGCTGGGACCGACAGAAAAGTTCTTCATTTCGGCCTTGCAGACATCTTTATATCTGAGCAGTGGTCTGACCTGGTGCCCCTCCGGAACTACACAGAACAACATTTTTTTTGTTATGCTATAAGTTTCAATTCTTTTCACATGCCACAACCATTTTAGTCATCTACTGCTGAGCATGCCCATGATGGAAGGTAGGTTTGCATGTTGCAGTACTTCAGAGTTGTTTATTTTGTCGTACCACCTGATGTTCATAATCTTGCGGAGACTCGAAGGTGAAAGATGTTAAGTCTCCTCTCGTTCCTTGAGTAGGCTGTCCATGTTTCTGAGCCATATAGTAAAGAACTAATTACACAAGCTCGATATATTTGAACTATTATTTACTAAACTATTTATCGAGATACGATGTCCTTGAAAGAACAGTATTAGAGGGCAGGGTCCCAGGACGCAGAGGCAGACCAAGAAGAAAATGGCTAAAAGATATTAAAGAAACCATGAATATTACCATCGACGAAGTGGGTGAACTAGCTAGAGACAGAGTGAATTTCGGATGCGCTGCAGAGAGAGCAACGTCCTATAAATATACGCACCTTGATGATGATGATTGATCGAGATACATATACTACTAATACCGTTTCTGCTAATCGTTCTTTTCCATGTGAAACATAAAACTTTTATACAACAAAACAAATCACATCTACTCTAAAATATCTAATCTATAGAGTAACAAATTCTAAGAAAACAATAATCTGCTTTCTGTCTCACAGTCTTATCCCTTTTTATTGTTCCTAGGTGTACAGCGACGTGCTACGGCATACACTATTTTTAATTATCTTCAGAAACGACCCGATTACTCTTTGCTTACCATGTGACCAGTGGCAGCTCGTTATTAAGGGCTAGTGGGGCCGAGGCCCACCCAAAAATAAGGTGTAACGTGTATTTATTATTTTATACATTAAAATATAACCTAACGGAACCATGTTTTTAGCGAAAATTTCTGTCTGGCCCCATCAACAAAAACGATCATGAGCCGCTACTGCATGTGACAAACAGTAAAATGCATGTCTGGTTATTTTATGCGATTGTTTTTTATTATATGCTCAGTAATAGGCATCTATCTAAACCCGAAGCGTTGACTTCTTTGTACAACAGAGTTTTATCCCAATTTGGTACGGTCCCTCTCGGTAGATATGTCACGCCATCTGTCGAGAATATTGTTGAATTCCGTATCTCCGGCAACAATCCTAGTGTTCTCTGAAAAAAGAAATCTTCTTCTTCTTCTTTGCGTTCGTTCTTTACGACGAATTTTAATCACTCTTTGTGATATATTTGATATTTGCCAAGAACGTGTATTCGTTGCACATTGGTTTGGTAGGCCCCTAAACGCATAGACTTCTACACGTTTAGGACACGTGCATCCGATTTCAGCCAATGAAAAAAGAAATGAACTCGTGAACAAAACGGCGGGAGTCCGGATTCGAACACACGACCTTCGTAACGCAAGATGAAGGTCTAACCATTCAGCCCCATGGAGCCCATGAAGGAAAACTAAGAAACACTATAGCTGCTATGTAACCTGCAGTAAAGAAAAAGGCAACAATTTCTGGCACATCTCTATTGGGCTTAAGACGTTTACAGTCAAGTATTGCTAGAATAGGACTGTTTACTTGTGAAGACTAGGGGTCTCTGTGGCATAGAAGTCACTTGCTCACCTCTCATTCCAAAGATACTTGAACTGCTCCCTCGTGTAGCCATCGAGATACTTCTCCATAGACCCCTGATCTTATTGTAGTTTAGATCGAGTTCCTAGTCGGAGACGGACGATAAAACGTAGTTGAACATGTAAAGGAATCTTTGGAAATTCAAAATCGAGAAGAGCAGATTGGAAAGCCGCTGCGCGTGGAAAAATTCATTAGGAAAATTTAAAAATAAATTCCTACCAAACATATTTATCACCTTCTAAATTACATCTGAGACCCTCAGCGGTGCTACGAAGTTCGTGCACTGCGCTGAGATCTTCCAGTGTACGAAAGAGATCGGAGTACACACGGTTACTCACCGAAGTGCAATGCTGATGGTCATATCAATCAATCAATCAATCAATCAACTAAGCAATCAATCAATCAATTACCTGTGAACCAAAAAAATAGTGTTAAACAAAAAATCAACTCCCATGAATACTTTTTAACATTTGATGTAAAACACTGAGCACCTATGGGTGTTCTCTGAGATCTATAATGTTAGTACTTTAACCAATAAATAATTGTTTCCTATATTTTTGTATACCTTACTTCTGGTCTTTATTGACAAATCCTTTCAAGCTTTTGGGGATGACAATATTCACCTTTTATCTAACCTTTCACAGGTAAATGGCATGAAAGACAATGCAGGAAGTGCACAACTTTTCTCAAACGCAGGAATGGATGACAATTTTTCTGTGGGCTCGGCTACATCACTGACCAACGGGGAAACACCAATAATGGGCAAGAGAGTGATCAAGTAAGTAGAATTTGAATATGGTTTCTATTTTTCTTGTTTTTCTGTTGGTTATACGCGCCCATATCTGGTAGATTCAATGTAACGGGATATTTGCTAACGTTTTTTAGCGTTTTCAGTTTCGAAATGGAAACATTTTATTAGAAAATATTTTCTCATCATCATGTCTATGGAACCGATGTGCATGGACGCTGCGTTATTTTGTCTTTGGGTTTAATGTACTGGTAACATGGTACCAAAATCTGTCTCACCAATTTTATAAAGTATGTTTCACCAATTTTACTTTTTATGTGTATTTCAAATTTCAGTTTGTTGCAACCTGCTCGTTTAATTGTTTTTGTTGCTGTTGTTGTTGCGAGAATTAGTTGTGAGGGTTTGAAGAATCTGCAGTTAATGGTCTTTGCTAACACGATCCCTTAAATGCAGATTTCATCACAGCTTTAGATTTAATCTAGTTGTCTAAATATTTCTTTAGATTGACATCTTTTGGTCCTGTAACAGTCACTCATCAACCTCAGTTAGATTGACATCTTTTGGTCCTGTAACAGTCACTCATCAACCTCAGTTAGACATCTTTTGGTCCTGTAACAGTCACTCATCAGCCTCAGTTAGATTGACATCTTTTGGTCCTGTAACAGTCACTCATCAACCTCAGTTAGACATCTGTTGGTCCTGTAACAGTCACTCATCAGGCTCAGTTAGATTGACATCTTATGGTCCTGTAACAGTCACTCATCAGCCTCAGTTAGATTGACATCTTTTGGTCCTGTAACAGTCACTCATCAGCCTCAGTTAGATTGACATCTGTTGGTCCTGTAACAGTCACTCATCAGCCTCAGTTAGATTGACATCTTTTGGTCCTGTAACAGTCACTCATCAACCTCAGTTAGATTGACATCTTTTGGCCCTGTAACAGTCACTTATCAGCCTGAGAAACTTTATTCCAAGCAGAACGTTGCCACCCTAACAGTCCTTCGAAATTTATTTCTCTAATTGGCCAGATGTTCCGCTTCTGTAGCCGTCACGCTCAAATCATCAGTTACATCATGCATCCATCTTCTCCATGGTCTTCCCCTTCTCTTTGTCGGGATTTCTCCACCCACAACGGTCTTCTTCAACCTTTCGTGTGTCTTTATTAGTTCAAAATACTTCAATATTCTCATTGTTATTTGTAACATCAGTCCGTGTTCTTTAATTTTGAATTCTTTATGGATCGATCTATTAGTTCTCATCTCTGTGCATGATATACAGAAGACTCTTCTGTAGTACTTATATTCAAAAGCACATATATGTTTTTTCCTTGAAAATGTTCATGCTTGACACCCATACGTTGCCAATGAGACTATGCATGATGTTAGTATTTCTATAACACCTAACGGTAATATTGAATACAACAAGAACAGTCGTTACTTTCAGGAAAAAGACATAATTATCCTAGTAGATTGTTGTTTGAAACACGAACGACATTGGAAAGGAAACGTTACTGATCCAGTTATACAACATTTGACCGTGTGTTGTCAAAGCCTGCAAGGGAAGTAAAGAATTGTAACACTGCGCCCTATAAGGCATGTCGTAAGAGGCGACTAAGGTAGGGATCCACACGTGTGCTGCCGGGGCCCATAAGGGGAGGAAAGAATATGCAGCAATGTCTACCTGCCAGGCAGGTCGTAAGAGGCGAATAAGGAGGGTAGGACGTGGGGCTGGCTACCTCACCCCGAAGAAAAATTAAGCCAGCAAATCTTCAACAAACATGGATAGCACAAGAATACGAAATAACTTACAACCATCCGAACCAGGAGAAGGTCCCCCAACAGAGGGGCAAATGACGTGTCGTCGAGAAAGTCGAAAGGATCCGGTAATGCCGACTAGACTTCTTTCCTGTCGGTAAACGGCCAGAATTGGTTGCTGGAACGGTGAGAACGTTGCTTGAGCAGGGCAAAACAGCTCGCAACAGAGATGAAGAACTAGGGGATAGACATTCTGGGAATCTCTGAAACAAGATGGAAAGGGATAGGCAAAATTAAACTACACACAGGCGAAATGCTGTTGTCAGGGCAGGAACCTGCAGGAAAAGAGGAGTAGGGGAAGGCTTAGACAGACCTGGAGAAGAGAGCTGGAGGCTGATATTAAAAGTATAGGTAAAACATGGAAACAATTGAAAGAGATGGCAACATTGAGAGGAAGAGCTGGAAGAAGTTTGTTGAAGACCTATGCTCCGTTGGGAGTTGAAAGGTGAAGAAGAAGAAGAAAATACAACATTGGAAAAGAAACAATACGGATCCAGTGATACAACATTGGAAAAGAAACAATACGGATCCAGTGATACAACATTGGAAAAGAAACAATACGGATCCAGTGATACAACATTGGAAAATAAACAATACGGATCCAGTGATACAACATTGGAAAAGAAGCAATACGGATCCAGTGATACAACATTGGAAAAGAAACAATACGGATCCAGTGATACAACATTGGAAAATGAACAATACGGATCCAGTGATACAACATTGGAAAAGAAACAATACGGATCCAGTGATACAACATTGGAAAAGAAACAATACGGATCCAGTGATACAACATTGGAAAATGAACAATACGGATCCAGTGATACAACATTGGAAAAGAAACAATACGGATCCAGTGATACAACATTGGAAAAGAAACAATACGGATCCAGTGATACAACATTGGAAAATGAACAATACGGATCCAGTGATACAACATTAGAAAAGAAACAATACGGATCCAGTGATACAACATTGGAAAATGAACAACACGGATCCAGTGATACAACATTAGAAAAGAAACAATACGGATCCAGTGATACAACATTGGAAAATGAACAACACGGATCCAGTGATACAACATTAGAAAAGAAACAATACGGATCCAGTGATACAACATTGGAAAATGAACAACACGGATCCAGTGATACAACATTAGAAAAGAAACAATACGGATCCAGTGATACAACATTGAGAAGAATAACAACACGGATCAGTGATACAACATTAGAAAAGAAACAATACGGATCCAGTGATACAACATTAGAAAAGAAACAATACGGATCCAGTGATACAACATTAGAAAAGAAACAATACGGATCCAGTGATACAACATTAGAAAAGAAACAATACGGATCCAGTGATACAACATTAGAAAAGAAACAATACGGATCCAGTGATACAACATTAGAAAAGAAACAATACGGATCCAGTGATACAACATTAGAAAAGAAACAATACGGATCCAGTGATACAACATTGGAAAAGAAACAATACGGATCAGTGATACACATTGGAAAAGAAACAATACGGATCCAGTGATACAACATTGGAAAAGAAACAATACGGATCCAGTGATACAACATTGGAAAATGAACAATACGGATCCAGTGATACAACATTGGAAAAGAAACAATACGGATCCAGTGATACAACATTGGAAAATGAACAATACGGATCCAGTGATACAAATTGAAAAACAATACGGATCCAGTGATACAACATTGGAAAATGAACAATACGGATCCAGTGATACAACATTGGAAAGACACAATAGATCTGTGATACAACATTGGAAAATAAACAACACGGATCTAGTGATACAACATTGGAAAATAAACAACACGGATCTAGTGATACAACATTGGAAAATAAACATTACGGATCCAATGATACAACATTAGAAAAGAAACAATACGGATCCAGTGATACAACATTGGAAAAGACACAACACGGATCTAGTGATACAACATTGGAAAAGACACAACACGGACCCGTGTGTGAACTACAAAGACAGTAACTTTTATACAAGACACTACATTGTAGATATATACATTACCTCAAGTAAACAAAAGAAAGAAAAAAAGGAACAATTGAACACTTTAAGCAAAAATTAATTGAACGTTTTGGTGATATGTTGTACATAAGAATTTGTGAAATTGTATATATATTTTAAACTAGTATTTTGCTCTAGAGAACATCAATGAGTTATCTGATCAAGTTCCTGATTTTTCTCTAACAATTTGTTAAACGTTTATTAATATTACAAACGGATCTGTGTGGCGTAGAAGTAGGGCGTTAGCCTCACAATCCACAGGTATTTGGTTTGTTCCATCTTTGATCGATCTAGATATTTTTTCAGAAGTCCCTGGTCTCATATTTGTGAGTTCGCGTTCCTAGTCCTATCGGAGACAGATGACATAAAGTAGGTCCTCATGTTCATCTTGAGCAAGTATATGAATAAATGGCAGTTGATAATCCATAAAAGTAGGCTGCACAACCACTGCCTGTGCAGTTAGTAAAAAATGATTACAATTAAATTGCTACAAAAATATTTTTACCATCTTAAAAAAAATTGCGTTGGGGACTCTCGCCGGTGCTACTGAGTTCGTGCACTGCCACAGAAATCTTCCTGTGTAAGACAGAGATGGGATGAAATAACATAAATTCACGAAAGTGAAATAATGATGGTCTTATGAATGAACAAATCAATCGATCAAATATGCCAGACAGTTCTTGTTGTCACAAATATATAAATGTTAAAATTCTCAAAATGTACTAAATATGGCAGCCAGGGGCGGCTCGTCATTAAGGGACAGTGGGACCCGGCCCCACCAATAATCGAAAGAGAATAACTTCCCGGAACATTAAATACTAAAAAAACATGATTTTTTAAAAATGTGTTTCTGGCCCCACCAAAAAAAATGAGCACGAACCGCCACTGATGGCAGCAGAATGTCTTCAAAACTGTTAGATCAGCAATCAGTTTTCATTTCATAAAAATACTTGTATATATATCTTTCTAAGTATATATATATATGATTGTATTTGGTTTTCACTGTACAGAGAGAACAAGCAGATGACCCTTGTCTAGTTCAGTAGGGGTTGGGGGGATTGGGTTTCTTGGTGCGTAGAGATAAATAAGCTGCTGGCCTCTCGTCGTTCCAGAGGTACTGAGTTCATTTCCCGTATGGAGCGATCGGGATATATTACCAGAGTTAACTGATCTCAGTCTAGGTGAGATCGAGTTCCTAGTCCTATCGGATATCGATGATACACCAGAGATCCTGTGTTTAAGTTGGGATGGTAAATGAACCCTTGTTGAAAAAACAGTTGAAAAAACAAAAAGAGTAAGCTGCAATGCAGCAGCCCGTACAAAATGTAATTGGAAAACAAAAATTTGTGTATAATATTCTTGCGAATTTGTCACTATGTTCAAGATTCCGTCGGGACACTCGCCGTTGCAAAGGAGTTCGTGCTCTGCCGCTGAGATCTTCATGTATAAGAAAGAAAACAGAAAAGGTTGCTCGCCGAAGTCTAATGTTAAATGTCCTATTAATCAATCAATGAAATCTATACTATTTTATATAAAGTTATTATTGGGATTATTTTGTCTATGTTTTATATAAATTTATTTTTTGAATTATTTTGTCTTTGTTTTATATAAATTTATTATTGGGATTATTTTGTCCTTGTTTTATATAAATTTATTATTGGGATTATTTTGCCTTTGTTTTAGAAAAATTTATTATTAGGATTATTTTGTCTTTGTTTTATATAAATTTATTATTGGGATTATTTTGTCTTTGTTTTATATGAAAACTGATAAATTTCAAGAAAAATTACAAAGTGTTATTGTCTTATATAACACTTGCAGGCAACAGCTGGAGACGAAGAAGTAAGTGTTTGTTATACTGAATGTTCTTGTGCAATCTCAAGCCTACCCAAGTGATTGAATATATCCGTATAACTGGTGTTGATATGTAACTATGTAACACATAACGCTGGCCACATATACAAATATAATGATAGAATCACTGAATATCATTGCCATATTATTTTAGTATCCAGCAGTGGCGGCTCGTCATTAAGGGCCAGTGGGGCCGGGCCCCCAAAAATAAAGTGTAACGTGTATTTAGGATTTTAAAAATTAAAATATAACAGCCCAAAATTGGAATTTTTCCAAAAACTTGTCTGGCCCCACCAACAAACATAATTACGAGCCGCCACTGGTATCCAGCTAGCTAAATTAGAATATTAGGAGACATTTTCTAAGACTATATTTATAGTCTACAAGGGAACTACCATTTACACAAGCAAAGTTTCTAACTGTTAAATGTTTCAATAAATACTGAGAAACAGACAGTATCTGTATATAAATAAAGTAACCTTGTAACAAGTGTTGCTTAACTTTGCAATACAAACTGGATCTTTTATATATAAAAAAAAAACATGTGCAATAAACGAACGGTCAACTTAAGTTTCTATTGTCGTTAATCTATCGCTACATAATGTTTCATTAGTCAAAACTTTGAGAGAAAATGGCACATGTCAAAACTTTTAGAA